>CAEFZX010028501.1:0-44657 GCA_903066825.1 Alfaro cultratus
TAACAAAAACACCACACAAAAACACTTTTATCTACCAAAAAAATACACAAAAACACTTCAACTATATTGCTTTTATATATATATATATATATATATATATATATATATATATACTTATAATTTATTCATCATAAATTCAGGATATTAGAAGTGTCGTGTCACACAGAATTGCAATACTTTCAGTATTAAGAACATTTTAAACCAACCATTAGGTGTACTATATTTTCATAGGGATAAAAATGTAGAAACTAAAATAAGGAAGCTCCTTAAAAAAAAAATTAAAAAAAAATAAAGACTTATTCAGTTATTTCCCACTGCAGTCCTCAGAACACAATAGCCCATCATGTTTTAAGGAACCTGCTGAGACACAGCAAAACGAATCCCTCAGGGAAACACAAGCTCCTGATAATTTGCCTTCTCTGCTTCAGAGTGAAGCTTACTTTGCCTGTTTATGAGTCTACCTCCTGAAAAAAAAACAAAAAAAAAACCTGAAAGCCAGTCGCTTCAGGTCACTATAATTACCCCCAACACATTTGCACCACTAGCTTTCAATTAAGGTCATGACTCACCATCCCCGACTCACTCTGGCCTAGAATGTGTTTCAACACTAAGGATGAAAACAATGTTGATTTCATACTGAACTCCTACCTAACTAGATAAAATATACAGTACTTATTGCAATACAAACAACATTTATTATTACATTTATTCTGGTTTAGATTTGCTGCAGCGTTTGGGATTCTCATTGACCACGTTTTGTGGAGCTTTAGCTGAATTGACATTTGACTCTAGAGCACTTAGAAATGTATGGTTGTCTCATTGACTCCAATATACCCGGGTCATGTGGCTGTAACACAAGCCCAGAATGCAAGCCCAATTACACTGCAACCCTTCTTGGATTGGCGGTCAGCAACAGTTGCTTATCTTCGATCATTGCTTCTGTCTTCCTGCCCTGACATTGGGTGAGTATACCGCTCGGTGTCAGTTAAAGCCATGGCTGGCTCGCTCTGGCCCTGAATGTGTTTTCAAAATGCGGCTAAAAAAAATGCATATTTACTATTACCTTGAGAAATATGTAGCATTTATTACGTAAAAAATTTAGCAATTTATGTCATCCAAGTTTTTTTGTTTTTTTTTTTTTTGCTCTAGGTTGACAATACACAAAATCTAATGTGTCCTTCCTGCTCCAGTTTCGGCCAAGTGGGGTAATGCTGTACTTATGCTGGTTTGAATGTACGAGTATAATGTTCTGTGCAGCTTCTATGTGTTTTAGCTGCATAACACGAAATAACAACTAGACACGTTATGGGTGTTTTTACATTTTATGTAATAACCCCATTTTCAGTCATGCACCTATCACCTCTCCCTCTCTCCACGCAGATACCTATAGTATACTGGGAATTTAGATATTTCCCCCTACTTAGATGTTAATGAAAAGCACAAACCACCGATTTTTTTTCTTTTTTTTTCTTCTGGGAGGATTTAATTGAAATTTTATTTTGACAAATAACCATTTAATGGTGTAAAACAGGCCATTGTGTGACTGTGCCTGGGAGTGTGCGATAAGAGTAACAGTGGAGGAGAAGCAATGACACTTCTTTTCTAAAGAATGGCTGGCGAAATAAGAGAGAGATGCTGTGTATGTGTCACAGAGAGAGGGGAGAAAGATTTTAGAGAAATAGTAAACAATAATAATAATAATAATAATAATAATAATAATAATAATAATAATAATAATAATAAACATTTTTGAAAATCTGAGTTAACCCCCTCAGCAAAGTAAGCCCTACCATTTTCCACACACACTGCTCCATCACATATTCCATGTCTGCCTTATCAGTTAACACTCTGGGTTTGCCTTCTTGTCTGCGGTTGAAAATAGCAAGCTCAGACACAACAAACGGAAGCTTCTTCACACAGTGTGCGTCCTTAATGTAAGGTTTGCTGCAGTGCAAAAACATGCAGTTGGTGTGGCTGCGTTTGTGTGCGTGGTGTGTGTGTGGGTGGGGGGGTAAAACTGAGTTGAGACCTCCATATTGTTTTATCGGTTACTAGCAGCAGCATTGCATGCGTGCACCACGGCAGAGCTGTTAATTCTAATCCTCATGGCGCTTCCAGAGTAAAAGGCTCAGCTCTGCTGTAGGAAACACACATAAGCATGTGAGTGAGGGGGTGACACAGTGCCATGTTTAGGAGGTGTTTTTTTTTTTTTTCTCTCTAGCTAAATGCATTACATATGCAATGATGTAAGCAGCAGTTGATTAAGAAAAGAATGCTAAAATACTCTTAGAGCTTAAAAAGAAAATGCATTTGTTGTATGGATTTGTTGTTTGCACCACAGAATGCAGGACGTGAATAAGGCTTCTTTTTTTTTGTTTTGTTTTGTTCAGTTTCAGTTGCCTTGTGATTGTGTGGCAGGAAGCCAGCACCATCCCATCACTCTGTTCAGGAGGGCTGGATGAGTCACTCTGCTCTCAAAATCATCCCGCTATTCCTTCCTTTTATATATGACAGTGGGTCACAAGAGCTCTACGGAGGCATTCTCTTGCGTCTGTGCTCATATATCTATATATACACACACATGCATGACAAAGATAATGAAAATATTCCTGGCAAAGAAGACAACATCCTACTAAGTATTCCAACCACTTGATTTACTTCACTAGTAAATGTAGCACAAATGTTACAACCAAAGATAGTGATTATTTTTTATTTTTTTGCAATAGAAACTGCCTTTAAAATACTTAATTGGTAGATGGAGTCCATCTGAGAGTAATTCAATCTCAGTAAATCTAGCTGTTCGAAAATCATCAAACCTGCCAGGTATAAAATTGTTCAAAAGTTCAAAGCTGGATTATATCATAATACAACACCCTAAACTTTCTAGTAGGTTCTCTGGTCATATATATGTGGCCTACATACAACACAAATTGTGTGGCAGGAAGACAACCCCAACAAATTGGGTCCGCTACGAAAATTGATGGCAGCAGCGTCCTTTTGTGAGGAAGTTGTTCTTTGGCATCGAGACAGAATGTGGCTAGAGTTGACTAACAGATGGACAGGTTTACCATCCAGCAGGGCAACCCTAAACAGACATAGAGCTTTGTAGAAATAGTTAAAAACAAAGCAAATTTGTGTTTAAATGTCCCAGACCTAAATTTAGCTAAGAATATTTGGCAAGACCTAAAATAGATGTTCACAAATGCTTCAGTTTTAGGTGGGCAAAGCTGGTAATAACATACTAGCTGGTTGCATTGTGCAACTGGAGCAGTTTTACAAACTGAAGAAAGCTGAGCATACATTGTGACATTTTAATTTGTAAGAAGAAAAATAAAATCGCGTATTTTCTTATGATGTACCGCTTTGTGTTGGTATGTCATATAAAATGCTCTGATTGTTGTAGCATGACAATGAGAGAAAGTTCAAAAAAGTAAGAATGCTTTTGCAAAGCACTGTATATGAGAGCCATTGTCCGCACATGTATGTGGTCTTCTCCTGCTTCGGCGGCTCATTTCTCAAAAACGAAAGAAAGAAGGGAACACATGAAAGAAGCACAAAGTCCTAAAAATGTGGAATCTGGTGAGAATTTGTACAGGTGTGATCCCATGACCGACCACTGTGGGGCAGTAGGCATTTATCCATAAAGATCGTCACAACGCACAACGCTGCGTTGTGCGTTGTGACGCACGGAGAGCAAGGAGACGTACAGACCCCCCAGAGTCTGAGGGTACGATGTGCGGAGGGTACGAAGAGTGCAAGCTCAATTTGATAATTGGCTGAGAGATTGTCACCAGAATGAAATTATGCTAGTTAATTCCTCCTCAATTAATTACCTCAGGACCAGGCCGCAGTACATTCATTATGCCAGGAAGAGTATTGACCCCGCTGAAAGGGAAAAGCAGCCATATCATACCCATAATGCCTGCTTGAAGTGTCATTGCAATGCTTGAGAGCGTATAGCCTGCAGGCAAAGGGGAAAAAAATGGACTAAAATGGAAGTGACGTCATAACCCCAGTCTGTCTGAATATAGCCCTGAAAACTGTGCAGCCTCGCGCGTATATCGTTTTTGTTCCACGCACGACATTGTGGAAAGTGAGACAAAAGGAGGTGGCAGGTCATTACAAAACTCGATCAGGGCTCTGTATCTTTCTCCCCTCTTCCTCTCGTCTCCGTTTTTCCACCGCACCCGTCTGGCGTCTCTCAAGGCGTGGTGGTGGGGGTTCCAGATTATTCCCTTAGTTGCCCTTGCCAGGTAGTAAATACTTCAAGAAGCTCAGGAGGCAGGGAATAGATCAACTGCTGCCACACTCAACAGCATTCTGCCAGCTGGCCCATAAGACGCATTGCTGAAGCAAAATTAAAAAGGAGGGTATGGGGGGTGATTGCGGCATGGGAAGATGTTTGTTGAAGAATAGCAAATGTGGGTCAAGTAGGTTCATCAGCAGAGTATGATTTGCATGAAAGTTAAATGCAGTTTGGAGATACAGAAAATTTGCTGTTTCATGTCTATAACATCTGAATGCCCTTGTACTTCCAACATTTGAACTGGGAGTAGCAGAAGTTAAAATGCTGCTTCTGTTCAAAACTGCTGCTGATAATTTTTCCAACTGCTGATGTTAATGCTATCAATAAATGCTTTTCCTAGCCGGGCGATCTGTTTTCAAAGCCCATTGCTCCTCAGTGCTCTCCTTTTTGTTCCATATCCCCACCCACCAAGCCACACTATCACCGCTGCATCTCTTCCATCCTTTCCTAATTGCCTGGCAAGCATCTCAGCTAGAGAAAGACAAATATCGCTTTTTCCTGTGGATATTGTTCTATCTGAACCCGCCGTGACCGCGTTAATAATTTAGCAACTATTCTGTTTCTTGCTGCTCTTTTCTCCCAGGAACACTTCCTCCCTCGCCTTTATTTTCTCTTCTTAGCATGCTTAGAAGAGAATGCATCCCTATTCTCTTCTTCCCTTTAAATTTCACCACAACCACCTGCAGTAATATTTAGAAATGCAGAGCATTAGCCTGCCTGTTGGTTCTCTGATGCGCTGGACCTTTTAGCTCTGAGGCATTGCCACAGGGGTTCTTCAAAAGTGAGGAAGAAGACATTCTTTCACACTTAAATTAATTGGCTAGTTTTAACTAATTGTTATTTCTGCAAAGATATTATGATTAGGAGTTGCCTTACCTGCACGAAAGACATCTCACCACCATAAGTTTGGGTAAAAGTGAATAAAAGTGTACTGTGACAAAAGAAAAAAGCCACAGGCAAGCATTGACAATGCTAAGTCCTTCCTCCTGGCTCTGATTGGTTGTTTTTGATCAGGAGTGGTGCATTTTTTTTTTTTAATAGTATCTCATGGTTGTGACACCGTATTGTCACAACATGGTGACAGCATTAATAAGTATTAGGTTCTGTGAAGTTACTGTCAGAAATAATTCTCTAAACTCCAATAAAAAAGATGCCATTTTTTGTGGGTTTATCAAATAGTGATAAACTAAATTTAACTAGCAGTTAGCCTTTACATGTGTTAAAGGCCAACTACTAGCTAAATTAGACCTCTCAGTTCAGTTAAAACAACTCTAACTGTAATGGATGAATCCATTACATACAGTTATGTATTACTGAACATTAAATTTCCATAAAAAGACTGATTTATGGTTTGTTGCCACTTTGTTATTTGTAGCATTTATTGTGTACGGCAGAAATTGTTCATTGAATTTGTAGTATTTTATTAGGAATTTTATTTTCCTCACAAAACTCAAGTTATTTGAAAAAGTTGGAACACGTACTTTCAATCCGAATCTTTCCTGCCTCATTTAGAGTTACAGCCTGGACGGAAACGTATCTGTTCGCAGTGTCTGGCAAATTGACTACTCTCACAAAGAATAGTCTCATGTGTCTTCTCCCAGGTCGAAAAAAACTATTTCTATTTTCATCTCGATGGAGAATGTGCTCCATTATGGTTTCAAATTGAAATCATGCGGATGGGTGTAAATGGAATTCGAAGGTTAAAGTGTTTTCTTTAGCCTTCTTAATATAGCTAATATGATAGAAGCTTATTAGATTGAGTTGGAGGAGAGGTGAGCGGCGCCTCGTATCTGGCTGCACACAGGAACTCTCTGAGAGATAATTTGAAGTTTTAAACAAGCTAAATCAAGGTCTCCAGACCTATGATGTAAGTGTGCATGTCTCCGAGAACATGCTGTCAAGCCTTTTCTTAAAAACACAGAGCGTTCCCTTTTATTAGAGTTACCATAATTGCCACCCTCACATTTTCTTCTCCCATGTTTCTTGCGTTTGTTTGTGTCCCCATTTCTTCTCTCTTCTCCTCTACTTTTCGCTGTTCTCTTTGGCAATGTGTTTGGCCTATGACGGCCCAGAGGCAGCCATGCTGTCTTCTTCACTCAGTCTGCTGTTTCTGCCCTGACCCTGCTCTACTCAGAACACACACGCTCCGTCCTCTATCTCTTGTCTCTTTTATCCTGTCCCTTGTTTTTCACATCATTCCTGTCTTCAACCCTCCTCCTTTTTTTTTTTTTTTTTTTTGCTCTGACCCCTATCTGCTGTCCAGTCAAGAGCAATGTCTATCAAAGAAACTCGATGCAGACAAATACATAAAGACACAAGCTGGCAAGTCATCTCTCTGTTCTCTCTTTGCTCTCGTTTTTCGCTCTCTATTTTTCTTTTAAATTCCCAATCGCTCCATCTTTCTGTAATGAACATTCCCTTGGTTTTTGTGTGGAACTGCTGGCAGGAAAATGAGAGCAGTCATGGATCAAAAATCTGCATTTTAGAAACTAGACTGCCAGTGATGGAGCTCAAACGCAGACAGATGAACTTTGTGACGTGTGGCAGTGAAGAAAAGTATGTAGCTAACTTCTGTGACACAATCAACTGTTCCCGCTTAGAAATGCTCAAACAATTACAAGAACTTCCTTGAGGTGCCATATAATTTTTAAGTGAGGGGATAGTACAGCAGAATCTTTCCGTACAGTAAAGTCTTAGTGCAGTGTTTGTTTTGTGATTTTATTTAACAATCATCATTTCTCTTTCTCTATGCTAATGTAAGTGACTTTAAAGTAGTAACGACAATAATATTCCTGTGGTTCCAACACGATCACTTTTTTTTTTTGAAACCCCAGTCTTCCTAAAAACAAAACTGGAGCATGGGGAATTTAAGTTGGGACAGAGAGGCTTCCTGATTGTTTTGCTTGTAGCATTATTGCTAGGCTTTTTAAGCATGGCAGAGTGACCCGCTTATATTGTACTGAGACGCGGTTGGTATTGTGGGCTTGCAAAGACCTTTATGAACACCCAACAAAAGCCAGATACTGGGCTGTGAGTGCTCTGGTGGCTTTTCTTTCAAGACATTTTCTACTGTCCTGATTTCGGAATTGGGTGCTCCAAAGGCCTGAGGATACATATGGAAACTAACTTACATATATCCTCCTTTACAGAAATCTGGTGGCTTCGTTTTGTTGATCGCAACAGTGATAAGAATCTAGAGAGTAACACTTCTGGATTTTTAAAGTGAGGTCCTTCTAAAAGACTACTAGGAATTTAATAATAATCTGCAGTAGATAAATCTCTTGGCTTCTTCAGGTTATCTGGTCCTAACGGATAGCGAACAGAAACAAATAAATTCATTAATGTACTTTGCAACCATTGAGATCTTTTTCTCTTGCACATGTCAAACAAGTTTTTCCATGACAGTTTTTCACCTGAAAACAAACATGGAGAAAGAAAATATATAACATTTATTCATATCAAATATTTTGATCAGTTTAGATGGTGATAAGTATTTAAAAATGATTTTTAGTTGTTTCCATCATATTGTGAGCCCAGTATTTGAAACGCGGCGATATCATGGGGTGGGGCATCCTTTGCTTTTGTGGTTTTAATTTTAAATATAAAAAATAGAATGAAACAATTCTGTTCATCCTTTAGTATTTTTTCTGCATATTCAGTAGTTTAGAATAAAAATCTAATAGCCACATTTTCGTAACCGTCACCATTCAAGGAACCTCCTGAACCAACTAAACTGTATTTACAATATATAAAGAGAGTTATCTGATGCATGTATGATATCACTTATAATCTTCAAAGCTGGCAGCTGGGAACTTTGATTACATCGACATTACTTCAGCCCTTAAATCAAAGACTGTGTTCATTCTAAGCACAGTCTTTGATTGTGCTTTGAATATGCTCATTCTAAGCACAATCAGAGCAGAGTCTGAGTGTTCGTAATATTGAACCAATCTCAGATGGAATAAACAATATTAAACATAAAGAGATAAAGTAAAAAAGAAAAAATACATTTTTGCTTTGGAATAGCTGCCCAATTCATTTACCCGGTGGGGAACGTCCTTGATTTTAGCAGTCCTGCTGAGTCAGTGGAGCATGGCTTGGAAATCACTTTTCTATCAGAGTGCACAACACGCAGAGCGCTAGTTACCTTACCTCTCCATATAACTCTGGAAGCAAGCGGAGATGGGGTGCTAAAGGTTGCTTGCCTAAGCGTGCTCCCTTCTTTGTCTGAATACGATTAGAGGTGTGCAGCAAAATCATAGGAGCGTTTCAGGAGCAGGGCGCAGATGCCCCCCAAGAGAGATGATGTGCATTGTGGGTAGCCTGATGGCTCAATCTTTACACAACAAGGAAAAAAAAACAAAACAAGAGAGGCAGCCCATACCTGCTATCCGGTTGTCTTGTTGAAGGCCTGGCTTGTCAAGCTGAAGCAGAGAGAAAAAGGAGGGAGAGACATGCTGTGATCCAAAGCCACACTTATCATTCTCATCACATCAGCTGCCATGTTAATTGTGATTGCAGTCGCATCTCCTTTTTGTTTTTTGTTTTTTATGTTCCTTTCATTTTCCTCCCTTTTCATGTATTTGTATATTTGAGGTTTTGGGTTAGCTAATCAGCCAAAAAGTAAGAGTCACAGTAATTAGTGGTCGTTGTATTCCAGTAGAAGGCAAAGATTCTTATTAGCACAAAGAAGGAATGGCACTCTTAATGAAAAGTCACATTCTGTTTCTAAAATATGAATTCAGTTCTAAATCTGTAGGACCGTAGCTGAATTTCTTTTTGTTTTCCCTTTCTCCTGTCTCCTCCTACTGTCCTTGTCTCGGCTGCATTGTGTCCTCAAGTCATGTGTCTGTTCTCCAAAACTTTTTTTCTTTTTTGTGGCGTGATCGACATATTTTTCCTGCACACGTAATACTGCAGAAATAAAGAATTTAAAAGTGATTTCTGTTCTACTTTTTGTTTCTTTTTCAGGAGATAAAGAGCATTAAAAGTAAGCTATGGTCCAAACTGTTGTTTTTGTTTTGTTTTGTTTTCTGAGCAAAGGCATGCCTGGCTTGATTTGCAATCACCCTCGCTTTTGCTTGATTTTGGTTTCCCATAGTTTGCTTCATGAAACAGCATCTAACACAGCACTACCCATAACAATGACTCCTCCGGCTCTGTCTCATTTGAAAGCATTAAGGCTTTGGCAAAGACACCCTTGTTTCTTCCTTCCTTTTTTTTTCAAACATATGATCTTATGTTCGGTCAACTCATCAGTTTGAAATATCTATCACATGTTCTATTGTCTGACAGTGAGGCTAGCGTGTTGTCCCAGCAGTGGCATTGTAAGCGCATAATTTGCTTTCCGCAATAATGCAGAAGATGTTGCTAATCTGAGACTAGCGCTCAGATAGGTAATTGGTTAAGGCCACTTAATAGTGGATTTAAGAGGATATTTGAGCGCTTGAGCCCCGCAAAGCTATTAAGCTACTTAGATGAGCGTGTGATTGTCGCCTGTCAATCAGCTAAAAAACAAGCTAAAAAAAAAAAAGGAGGGTGTCGGTGGTGTTTCCATTTTGCACAGACAGAGCAACCCCGGCACATCTTAAATCTTACATGAGAAACGCAAACAGACCTCTTCCCCCTCTTTTCACCACTGCGGCTCCAACCCCTTCCCTTCTCAGCACAAAACGTGTTTTGAAGCATGACATTATTTCAACTCTGATTCACGGCACTTTTTTCTGTTTATTTTTAGTTTGAGGCTGTCGTCGTAGCCAGTAGTGTCTTCTTTTCGTTGTGGGTCTTTTTGTTATTCCTGCTGTCATGAGGTATGCGTTCTGCATGAAAATAAATGCAGCTTTGTTAGTGAGAGCTGTGTTGTACTCACTGGTACAGAAAGAGCTACGAACATGGGTCCCTAACCATTGTGGCCTGTTTTTTTATTTTTTTTTTATTGCTTTTTTATCTTCTTCATTAACATTTAGATGTGGTAATGACCTCATTGGGGATGAAAACATACAGACTAATGTATTTTTAAGAGCTATGTCTTGAAACATGCCACAACAGCAGCGCTAGCTGTAAGCTTATGAAAAATATTCTCACTTTGTTGAAATAAATTACTGTTATTGACACTTTTTTTTCTCCCCCGCTCTCTTTTGCTTCCTCCAGACTCCCGGCCCTTGCCTGACGTAGCCATGACTGGCAAGTGCACCCGGGAGTGCAACGAGTACGGCCACTCGGACTCCTGCTGGATGCCTGTGCGCACGTCGCCCGAGAGACGGCCATCCAAGTCAACCACCAACCCCCAACAACAACCAAAGCTTTCTACTTTCATGACCGGTAATGGCAGCAGCGGGAGCAGTAGCAGCAGCGCGGAGCAGCCAGGTAGCCAAGAGACCCTCGCCATGGCCGCCATGGCCAACGGAGACCCCACCACCACGCACATGATGGGAGACCGCAACCGCAACTTGCTCAACAAGAAGATGGCCTCCTCCTCTTCTTCTTACGAGGCCTTCGGCTCGCCTTCCTATGGCTCGCCAGGAGGTGGCGAGGAGACGCTGGGCCACCCTACCGAGGAGATCCCCCTCGCGCCAACCGGAGAGTACAAGCCCACGTCGTGTGGTACTCTGACGCGACGGGAGGTGTACCTGTAAGCTTGGAGTTTTACCATAAAACCGGTGGCATTCAAAACCCATTGCGAACAATACTCACCCATAGTTGTTGCCGTTACAGAAGTTTTTTTCCAGCCACCCAAACGCCAACTAAAACTTTGCCAGAGACTCTTGAATGAAACATCTAAGTGGACATGTAAACACAACAGTTTTACAAAGTGCTATTTCTGGCCATGACCTGGCAGAGAAGAGGAGGAGGAACTAATGGCAAACCTCGCTGTTTGGAGACAGTCTGCTGCCTATACTCAATCTGTAAAGTTAAACAACTCATTTTAGATAAACAGCACACGCATGACTACTCCAGTGTTCCCTACAGAAGTAACTGTTGTTTTTAAAGATAACACTGTAAAAATACGCCCATTTTTTTCATTTCCCTTGTCTGTTCTTTTCTGGAATCAGAACTGTTCTCGCAGACTGTTTTGACTTTGGAATCTGCCTTGATTTGGCCTTTTTATACAGTCCAGAATAGTCTGGCCAAGATGCCATTTTGTCTAAACAAAGCGACTGGACTCTTTCACCATCACCCATCTTTTGAGTTTGTACTGAACTTCCGAGCCAAGACATGGCTGAATTTGAATATTAGAAGGAACTGAAAAGACTAAGCTTTAAAAACTGACCTCTTCAGGATATGGAAACCTGGTTTAGAAGCCAATAGACTTTCCTGGCTTGGACTGCAACTCCACTTAAGAGAAAAATGATGAACTTTTGATGACCAACCGCGTGACAACCTTGCGCAAGTGTCACTCATTGTAAATAAGCATTCGGAAGCTAGCAACAGAGCTCGTGGCTCTGGTGCCCGACTTTTGCCCTGCTACCTTTAGTAAGTCTCTTTGTTATTTTGTCTTTTGATTGGCAAGATTGAGACAAAAGCCCACCTTGAGAAATGCAAGATACTTTACGTCTACAATCACATTCCCTGGAGAAGCATGGCTTATTATCTGATCACCTTAGTAAGAAGAGCATACGAATTGGTGTTTTACTGTGTTTCCTGGTGGCAACTTGGGTTAAGCACAGTGTTCCGGCAAGATATTAAAATTCTTCAGGTGCAGTTAAAATCTGTCGATATGGGAGACTGAAAAGCGAACCCATGGCTGAGTTGTTATCGGAACAGTTGCAATGAAAGACAAGTCTTACTTTCATTTGTGTGCGTGAATGTATAGGCGTGTGTATGTGTGTGTGTGTGTTCGGACTGAGCAATAAATACCATGGCATAAGTGTGACCAATACCTTATTTTTCACTCTTCTCTCAAAAGCCTTCAAGATGACATCGATGCCCATATACTGGAATCCTTTAAGTACTTATAGCTGTTGCTTTTTTTTTTTTTAACCATGAATGTAAGAATCAGCTCAGTTGGGGAACAATCAAACAAAAAAAGCAACAGTTTAGGATACATGTGGACAAATGTTTCTGTCGAAGTCAAACCAAAGCTTCGCGAATAGGATGAAGCATTACCCATAGATGAAAAGCTTTCTCTGAGAACTTTGCTTTAAGTACGCATTACTTGTTTTGTGAAGGAATGAGCGATAAGAATGTCATGTCTCAACTAAACCACCCATATAATCATTACACCAACTCTTTCTACACACAAATGTTATTGTTTAGAGTTTGTGCCTCTTTGTGTACATTGTTTTTTCTTTTCTTTTTCTATTTTTTTGCGGCTTCAGAGGCACAAATCTTACTGTAATTAAGAAGAGATGCAATGAAACTTTCTTTTTTTTTTTTTTTTGTATTTTAGCAAAAAAACCCTTTTGGCTCAACCGGAGGTGCTTTTTCAGTTTTTCTAAACACCCACTCCGGCAATCTATAGTCTGTAAGTACTACTCGTTGTTTGAAAGAAAGTGCTCCTAATACTTATCAACTGTATACATGAATATTTACTTTTTACTGCACGTTTAATGGCAACTTACTTCACTTACAGAGATGAAAAAATAAATAAATAAATAAAAACTGTAAAAGAAATTGTATAAAAATAAACAAAAAAAAGTTTCTCTTGTAAACAGAAGCCCATCTTGTTGCTTGCATTTTACCCATGTAATGCGACTTTGTACACTAATCAAGACTGAACTGTTGATTTTGTTTTTTTTCCCACCCATTATCAAATTTTATTATTGCCTCATGTCACATATACTTTAAATGATTTGTTTTCTTTTGTATTGGCTGTATACCATTAGGATAGACAATTTCTCGTGTATTTTTATTGTTTTAGTCACATCCAATGTCACACAGATGCAGATAAAATTGTGGAAATGATCATGACGATGTACTGTGTTTCACTTTTTTGTTTTCCTCCATTATTTGGTGCAACTTTGTATATTTAGAGTGCTTCTGAAAAGAAGGGGACAAAAAAACAAATCAAAACAAAAAAAAAAACTGAGTGAATGCAAATATGCAATTGTGCCTTTTTATACCAATTGGTATGATTAAATGTTGGTCTGAAACGGTGCAGAAATGATCACACTGACTAGTAGATGGGGTTGGCATTTAAGCACTGAAAGTCATCTGCATATTAGATGAAATCCCATGATGTCAAAGATTTTTTTTTTTTTTTGGTTTTTTTTGTTGCTTCTGAGAGGATGACTAGTCAAATGTCAGTGAGCCTGTAAGGTCTAATAATTTAAATGATTTCTCCTCACTGGGAGTCAGTTATCTTGTTGAAATACCAATTTCCTAGTGCATCCTTTGTGCATTACTGAATGAGTACAGGTACAGGTGAAAAGTTGCTTGTTGGTGGAAATGATCTATTGGATTTTTTATTTAATTTTTTATTTTTTTGGTAGTGTTCCGCTCATGTACATGTGTGACAACAGAGGTCAAGTAACCTTTTTTGTGCATGAAACAAAAGCTCTGAAAGATAGAGATAGTGGGGAAGGAAAAAAAAAAGGAAAGAAAAAAAAAAACGCTTGAAGACATTTGACTGCTCGAAAGTGGTGGGAAGATAAAATGCAAATGTGACAGTTTACTAGGAGGGATAGATAGGAAGAGGGATGTTGGGGGGGGTTGCCCTGCCAGAATGCACACCTCAGGACGTGTTGTGAGGAAAAAGTACAGGCACAGAGTTACAGAGTTTGCATATCTAGAGATTATGGTAAGGAAACCCTGTTCTACAAATGAGTATGCTGCAGGGTTCCCTATGATGTTGCAAAGTGATGCCTTTCTTTTTTTTTATTTCAACATCAGATAAAGTGGGAACAGAGATTCTTACAGGGTGTAAACGAAAAGACATGCAAGAAAGATTGCCTTACAAGAACAACAACATCGAACACAATCTACTCTACATCTTTTCTGAGAAATGATAGGCTCAACGGGTTGTTTCTTCTTTTTTTTTTTTTTCCTGACACACCAAGGCGACGGACACTGAACCCCAGATGAGAGCAGGAATTGGGATTCTTTAACATGTCACAGAAAGTGTGAAACTTGCCTTCCTGAGGTGTGCGTTCGGTGGGTGCTCTTGTCTCTGCTGGGAAAAAAAAACAAGCAAAACAAACATTCACGTGCGTGTAATGAGATTTGTAATATTACCCATTACTATTTGTCCTGCGACATGGATGTTGATATAGAGAAATTTGAGGAACAAATTTATCATCGTTTAATATGAGTCACTATGCACGCAGCTTAGCTGAACATGGCAAAGTGTATTGAACGCAAGTCCACTTCTATTTATGAGATATTTTACATAATTTAATTTGCTTTTGTACAGGTTTGTGTAAATAAATTGCTTGTCATTTTTGTCTCTGCAGAAATTAAAATATAATATGTTAAAACTGTTGCGTGCAATTCTTTTGCTACTTCGGTGCCTTGCTGTTTTTTTTTAATGCAACTTCTCAGCATTATTGTAATCATTTAGTTTCGTTGTTAATTAATATCTGACCACCACATGACAATTCCAAAGACATGTAATTGCACCCAAGTTAAATTACTAAGTATTTTTTGTTTAATTTCATGAGTTTTACTAGCCACACCCAGACATGATTATTGTTGGACCTGTGTAATCAAAAACATACATTAAACAGAATGTCTAACATAAAATAGGCTAAAAGATATGAAAAAGAAACTTATCAAGTCCCTATAAAAACTGGATAAAAATGTCATATTAAGACAAAATTCATTGACATCTAGCAGCCTTTGAAAGGGTCTACTAAGACATTTCTAAAAAAGCATAGTGAGCTTCATAATCCACAAATACATAAAACCTGGAGCGGTGTTGTACCTTTTCAGTAATGATCAGCCTTTCAAAATTACTCCAACAGTACGTCATCAACTTATGTATGTCACAAGAAGCACAGAAAAACATCTACAGCACTCGGGTCCACTTGCCTTGGGTCAGTATTTTTCGATTCAATAATGAGAAAGAGACATGGAAAAAATGGCATCCAAGACAAAACCACTGCTGATTAAAATGTTATATGGAGTGGCTCAGTCAAAATCTGGACATAAATTTGACAGAGATTCTGTGGCATGACCTTCAAAAGGTCATTCATTGTGAATCATCCAGTGTGGATGACTTAAAACTGCTCTACAAAAAGGAGTGTGCTGGCTGACTTCGCAAAAATCCCACCTCTTGAAAAATGGGTCTGGCATGAAACGAAGCACATCATCTTTTAAAGGGACATTGGAAGTTAGTGCCTTTTTGGAGCACGAACAAGTAATTATGTTACCTTTAGTTCTTATAAAAATGTTTATATAGCAAACATGACTTTGCAATTTGACACTTCTCGACACTCCTGGTCTTTCTGACACTCCACCTTTACCACGTCGTCATAACATTGCTTCTCAGTATGCCATCAGCAACGGTTCTCAGGAGTGTTGGACTGAGACACACAGTTCTACCAGGTGTATGCTAATTGCTGCTGCCACTACTGTAGACTGGAAGAGGAGAGTGGGGAAGACGCGGCATGGGGTGTTTTGTGAAGCAGATGACACCCCAGCTTACCTAAGTATCATCGCTGACCAGATCCAGCCTTTTATGTCCACAGCGTATAACCGTCTTCTGATGGCTGCTTCCAGCAGTGAAGACATTTGACACTCTTAGGATCCAGCGATCCAAAGAGTGTTCTCCAGCAAGGTGTGTGGATTCCTCTACAATTGTATTTCTTGCTGTTAGTTTTGTCTGGAAATAATAAGGATCTGAATTTAGTTAGAAGCACACACGAACAGAAAAAAAAAAATATATAACTGGTCATGTGACAGTGTAAATATGGGTTACGTGGAAAATGTGCAGTACTGCTGTGTTTCGATATTACATATTTTGTAATGACTTTTGAAAATAGTTCTCATAAATCAAGAAGACTGATTTAAATGCCACAATAGAAATCAGACAGTTTTTCTCTCTGCTATTCAGGGAACCCCGTTGAAAGGTAATTCCCAAACTCATCTTCCTCTGTGTGATATATATGTTTATGTTCTCACACTGTGTTTGTTGTGTGCTTTTGCTGGGGTGAATGCAAAAATAAATAAATAAATCTGCCCTCATCTATATTTTAGTATCGATTTCCAATTTTCAATGTGGCTCTGAGTTGATGTATGAGGTGATTACCAGCTAGGTGATTACAGATTCATTCTAATCAATTCCACATACTCTGTTTCACAGCATACTGCAGTGTCTCCCACAGCTTAAGACTAATAATGGTATCATATATATGCTTCACATTTTTAATTTGGGGGGAATAAAAGTTTTTTGTTGTTGTTGCACAAATCAGGAACTGTTGCTTACATCTAGATTGAACAAAAAATGCAAAAGTGTGACAATTATTTGTTCTCTCATATTTGATCCGGAATAGAAGTCACTTCTAAGCAAGATTGCATCCTGTTGATACGCAAATGGTTTCGCTCATCTTCAGGTTCATTTTGGAGAATTCTAAATTTGCTTGCTGCGAAATAATCAGCGGGTAGCATTCTTTTTCCCTTTTTTTTGGTGGAAAGAGGGGGAATTAAGACAAATTAGAATGAATGTGAATGTAATTAATGTTTAGGCAATGCATACCAATCAACTGTTGTGCGCTTTTTATATATATAAATAAAACAGCAGCTAAATATAATGAATGTTGGATAATGAGAATACGAAGCGGGATGCAAATATGACTTGATACACTCATTAACTCGGGACGTGTGAGCGTGTGTGCTTTTCTGGAGTGGGATGGTTCAGTCCTAGTGGTGACAGAAGAATATAACAGGGTGGAGAAAGTTTCTCAGCCTACTCTGTTGGAGTAGGACATGTCACTTTTTTATTTATTATTTTTAAAGGCTCCTAATTTCTTAGGAAGTCACTCCCACATTTATAAAAATTAATTTAAAAATGTAATAACCACCAAAATTAAAGTTTCTGGGGCACCAAGTGATCCCAATCTGTGTAATTTAACATGCAAATATCCTCATATTTAAGGGCTATAAAAATGATAAACATTGAAAGCTCCAAACATAAATGTGTCGTAATTAGGTGTTCAATCATTTTTCAGAGTATTTTGAGAGCACCATTTGATAACAAAAACTTTATAGCCATGCCGCTCTAACATAAAGTGATGACGATATTTGTAAAACGATGTGCCACCTTTATCCAGGAGTGATGGAAATATGTGATAAATTATAGGCAAATTGACCACAAAGAGCCCTTAGTTTTTTGGCCAGAGTGTTGCTTTGTTTTATTTACAAGCTACTGCTTTTAGAATGCCAAGAAAATTGTCACTCAGTGATTCTTAATTTGAGTTTCCATCACTACTTCTGCCTTTAGGTAGTCACATCGTTACTTATTTGAATAATATTCAAATATTGAATTATAATAAACATCTGCTGTAAGAACTAATGAGCCAATTCAATGTGTTCACAGTCGGATTTGTCCTATTAAGTTGTGTCTGTTTTTTTAGAAACTAATTGTCTGGGGCACAAAATTGACAAAAAAAAAAATAAATAAATAAAATGAGTTGATCAGTTTTGCATCTGTTTTGTTAGATGCTAGGCATGAGCACCTACTGCAATTAAGTGCCATGAGAAATCTTATGCAGGGTCTGTGATATTTGATTTACACTGCCAGACAATGAGAGGCTCTGAAGTTCAACCTGAGTCAGTGATGGCTATGATTAATACTACTGACAATAGGAAACGCAGAAATACCATGTTATTTATTTGTTATCACTCTGCTGAACAAGTCAAAAAAGAAAAAAAAAGAAGAAAAAATCAGACAGGAAAGTAAATTAAGAAAAAAATAAAATATTTCTTTCATAAAACTTGTAGGATTCCAAAAGTTATGTCGTTTCACTGGATGTTTTTGTGGTTTTCCCATCCATTTTTTCGGTTGCTATTTTCTTAGTTATAGATGATTTTTAAAGTTGTGTCTAAGCCAAAAATGCTTGGCGCTTGAAATGCTGTTGGTGCAGCACATGCAACTGTATCTATTATTATGAGATTTCAGATGATTGTCCTTCCTGCTAAACAACTGACAGCATTTCAATTATTACTCAATGTTCTGACTTTCTCTTGAGCACTTAGCAACCAACGCACATTTTGAGTGTTTTAGAAAAAATATTCTATATATTCGAGCAACTGTAGCTATCAAAATTGGAAAATTTACTTGAATAGGAAGAAATTGATTAATAGAGGTCAGTGTTGTCATTGAATTTTGAAAGACTGTGTTATAGACAGACAGTCAGTTGACCTCATAATGTTGCAGAACATAGACTTGACCAACTGCAGCAACCCCAGATCATGTCATGTCTTCTTAGCATGATGCGCCAATCCCTCTGATAGTACGCTGTAAATCTGGACTCATCAGACCACGTTGCCTCCTTCAATTGCTCCAGAGTCCAATCATCTCGCTAACTAAATTGTAAATTGAAGGCTTTTTTTCCCAGTTAGCCTGACTGATTAGTGGTTTTCTTACGGCTACACAGCTGTTCAGTCCCTATCCCTTGAGTTCCCTTCACATTGTCTTACTTTTTTACTAGTAAACCTAGCCTTGAGTTCCACAGGTGTTGTTTTTTCATTCTTTGATTATTTCACTGAATGTATAAGTGATCGGGATTTTTTTCTGGCTACAATTCTTCCTTGAAGACAATGGCTGCCTAGTTTACTTCCCAGTATCAATGATGGGCTGGAAAGACCTCCTTGCAGAAAGCACTGCCAGGAGTTTGCAGAAAAGAATTAGGGCTAATAATTTAACTCTTCTTAAACAGGTTAACATCTTATCCACAACCATGGTATGTGGTTGTCAAGATGATTGTTAAACAAATGAGAAGCAAGTGTATAAGTATCTGAAAAAAGGATTCGGTTTCTCTGGAGGTTGCAAGGAACATGTACATATTAGTGGAAGTGTCTTTATGTATCTGTATGTACTATTGAGCCTGTATGAATAGTTACGTCCCTCTGTGGACTGGAGAAAAAGCTAGATTGCCTTTTAAAGCTGGTTGTTGAATTATACGTCACCCCTCAAAAAGAACAGTCCAAAAAAAATTCACACACTTAAGTTATTATAATAGTCATACTAAGGATGAGTGTAGGCAAACTTTTGATCTGACCTGTATCTGATAGATTGGGACTGACAGGCTTATGAAACTTCAAGCGTCAGACGATAAGATGGAAACAGCTTTGATAGAGAACAGAGCACATGGTGGGTAGAAAGGCTATAAAAAAATACAGTTCCCAAAGCTCAAATATGTGGAGCTAATTAATGAAATCATTGATCACCTCTATAGTATCAAACACAAAGCATGCCACTGTAATATAAATTCTAATTCCTTTTCATGCTCACTGGTGTGAAATAACGATTTAAAATCAAATCAGTAAGGGGAATTCGACCATAAACCTTGGAGGAAACTGTTTGATATCCACAATTTATGACGTTTTTATTGTCTTTAAATTTTATTTTCCCGCACAACCGTGGGAAATGGCATCCGAGGAATAGCAGTTAGGGCTTTGTTAAATTGATTTCTATTTCATGTTTATTTTATGAATGCACAAAGGGAGTGAGCCAAGTTTGTTTTTTTCTCTCTTTTTTTTATGTGTTAGGGTAGGAACAAATAAACAAGTTCATGAGGAAACTCCTGCAATAACGCTGATTTAATTGTGATCACATAAATTCTCTCTGTGGTTTATTTTTCCAGCGATTGCACCCCTGAGGCTGCTGTCGTTACAGGTAATTTTATTGCCTTTGCGGTGGAAATGGACACACATACCGCAAAGATTCTACCTTTATTGATGTTATAACCCAACGTCAACATTTCCAGATAATATTTCAGAATACATTTTTATTGGATTACAGTTGTTGCAGTTATATGGAATTTACTGAGCTTATCTAATTAAGTAATTATTAGATTGCAGGTCTAGCTGCAGATACAAGAGGTCATATTTGTTAAGTGGATATGGGAGTAATTCAAACCATAAAAAAAAAGCTTTTTCGGGGGCTTTTGTTTTTTTACTGCGCTTAAAATTTATATGAAAAGAAGACCTCTCTCCGTCTCATTCAAACAACTCAAGGGATGACGAAAGAAAAACAAGGTTGGTTGCTGGACGACCTCATCTTGATCGTCATCCATGGAAACAGACTTGAGAGACTTCTTGAGGGTCCTCCTTAATGTCAGTGTACCAGGTGCGCTGAGTCTTCACGATTATTTTTTCTTTGGTACGAGCATTCCCTTAAAATGATGATTGATTTTCGGCCTTCCTGCATGTGATTTTATTGTGTGCAGCTCATTTTATTTCTGCAAACCCATTCGATAAATTTAAATAGTATTGACAACCCTATTTTTGTCAATAACTCCATCACCAAATGAAAAACATTGTACAGGTTAAGTAGACAAAGACTGATGTTTTAACGTCTTTGTTTCTTTTAAATGGGAGGTTCTAACAGATAATTAACATGCAGCATTTAAAATTACATCAAACTAATTAAGAAACCAAGCAAAAAAAAAAACCCCTAACTTTAAAAACAAAAATTTGGGCGTTTAGTACCTTCTTAAATGTTATTTTCAAAAGGTACTTTTGCATGGATTTATGACCTTTGCTTTGCAGTGGGAAGCCCACATTGTACAATAAAAAAAGTATGTTAGACTAGCAAATGGTTGTGTTTGTTTTGAATTTAGGAATCAGTGTTGTGCAATAAGTTAAAAGATTTGTCATGACACTGTAAGATTATGTGAACACTAGAAACTTGTTTTTTTTCCCACAATCATTTCTCAAAAATATAGTACTGAAACAATACTGCACTTGTCAAATTTCTTCTAGAAACCTCTTTCACCTTAAGGATGACAGATTAGCTATGGCTATTTTGAGTTCATTTTTAAATGTTAGGCAACATGTTAAATGATTTTACTGGATTATTTTTTTTCAGGAAGCTGGTGTTTTGGTTTTTCCTATAGAGTGGGGCTACAATTATGCACTGAAGGGTGCAGCTTGGCCTGGAGATTCAGGTTCTTCCCAGAGGGTGGACCAGAGCAGTTGTGCTCAGCAGGGGGATAAGAAAACCTGGGTGCCTTTCGGCACCTGGATGTCACGTGCAGTACCTCCAACCCCTTTTGGAGGTACTGCATATGTGCTGTAAACCAACACTAATGTGTGCTCACTTTTAAGGTAACCTCCTTCATTCACACCTGTCCACCTTCCAACACGCTAACCGGTCACCCTGCTTCAAGCCTTCCTCACTCTCCACAGACTTACCTGATCCAGACCTCTACACAGACCGATACCCTGGGTTTCAATTCTCCTCCCTCGTGTTCATCCACTTACATCTATCACTAAGCTTCTGCTCTCTGTACATTTGCTACAGTATATTCATACATTCATTTTTCTCGCTCAGCTCTCGCCCTCATCCTCAAAGTCTTTCTGCTTTCCTCGGCCTCCAGAGCCAGTCAGATCAAGATCACCACAGTACTCATAATTATTGTTGTCAATGAACCTTTCCTCTTGTATCCTTACACTAATCTTGTAGTTGGGTCAGAAACATGGCAAAAATAAATAAATAAATAAATAAATAAATAAATAAATAAATAAATAAATAGATCCAAAACAATTTTGAAAGTAACATTTGAATTTTCATAAAAAATGTCTATAAGCACTTAACGTGCTAAGTAACTAGCAAGTTACTTTCACTTTCACATACTTATTTAGTTACAGACTTATTTACCTTTTTACCAACTAACATCTTTATATACTTATTTACTTACTGTAACTTCTCTCTCTCTCTCTCTAGTCTACTTACCGACTAACTGACTCACTTGCACATTTACCAGCTTCCTTTTTTACTTAATGAAGTAACTCACTTACACTTCCTGCCATGAGTGTTTTCTTCTTCTCTTATGAATTAAGCTTACCTACTTATACCTATTTAATGACTAAATAACACTTCTTTAAGTAAATGTAAATGCCTAATTCTGCATTTAGTAAGTAATGAAATGACCTATTTATTTTGTTCCGAATATATTTTCTTCTCTTACTTCTGTTTACACCTATTTGTTTAATTGTCTGTTCACCTATGTGTGTATATATTTGCTTTCATAGTTGCTGACTCTCTACTATCATAGGCTTTACTAAAGCAGGAAATGTTTGACTGGTCCATCCAAAGCCCAACCTCCTTGATAAACCCAGTAATTTACAGCTCTCCAA
Organism: Alfaro cultratus; assembly: GCA_903066825.1. Classification (NCBI taxonomy): domain Eukaryota; kingdom Metazoa; phylum Chordata; class Actinopteri; order Cyprinodontiformes; family Poeciliidae; genus Alfaro; species Alfaro cultratus. The sequence goes on from CAEFZX010028501.1 coordinate 22,547, forward strand.
TCATTGTCAACATGCTGTTTGTGAACACAGTACAATGTAAATACATACTGTATATGAGCAGTCCTATGAATTCATAAAATTTTCTTATCCACACTTGGAAATGAAGAGAAAATCAATGAGTGGATTCACAGAGTGGAGGTTTGACTGATCTCTTTTCAGTGTACCCAGGTTGGCTGTTATTAACCACCAGACTCCCCATGACCCCTGCTGCTGTGTGATAGATTTCCCACAATGACTTGCAGCAACAAATAAGCCAATGACGTGATCCTTCGCCAAGCATGAGGTATGAAGGCTCGCTAGTTGTGAGGCCAAACAAACTGCAGTGGAACAGGCGAATGTACTCTCAACCATTAATCACACATCAGTTGAGAGTTGAATGCACACAAATTTATATGTACTAGATTTATGTGGCAGAAGCAATTTGACAAAAATCCATACAGGTCTTAGTAGTTGGAGCCAGGCTATGATTAATGAGAAGTACTTACATAAGAGAAAGTGAGCGTGTGAGAAGAAAATGGAGGGACAGAGCTGGAGGAGGCAGGGGAATGACAAATGTATGGTGGCAAACTGTAAGGGAAAGAGATTGAGAAAAAGGTGACTTGTTGATTGACTATCAAACACCCAACGCCCCTCTAACACCCTACATCCAGACTTTTTGCTCTAAAAGAAAAACAACTACTGACATATGATGTGGTTGCTCTCTGTGGCTTAAGTCTCCGTCACAAAGGTTTTGAAAAAAATAAACCTAAAAAGCAAAATTTGTGGAAGAGATATTGGTGTAAGTCTTTGCAAATGTCTGTTTCTCAAAAACGACACATGAAAAAACTATTCGTGATGTAGAATCTTTCGATATTAGGAGGTTGCACAATTGAAAATTCACCCAATGTGTGCTCAATATTCTCAAAAGGAAAATGATATGATGGATTCAGGCATTGTGAGACTGCTGGTTCTTCTGAAAAGCTTTGATTTTTCTAAAAAGAATAATTTCAGCTCTCCAAATTAAGTGGCGAGTGCAATTTGCAGGAGTCTCTTTTGATCTTCCGGAGTTGGGTCTTTTGTTCACATGGATACAAACGGTTTGGTGCCGCCATTGTCCCCAGAACCGCTTACAAAGTTCATTCACAGCATCTATTACTGCAGGCAATAGATCAATAACCGCTTACCTGAAAGAATAAAGCAGTTAATAACAAAATAAAAGCCTAACTGGTTAAGCAATTACTTTCATACTCACCTTAAACCGCCACAGACTTAATGTATGTTTAGGTCTGGCCTCAGTCAGCAAAAATAAATAAAAATGTATTTGTATATGCAACGAAGAGCCAACAATTTCCATAGAGTATTTACAAGTCTAGTAAAGCCTTAAATGTCTTCAAAACTTTGGGAATACGTTGATTAACTGCTCTTTAGATTGTGTCTGTCAATTCACTGGTCAACAAAAAATTCATATTTGACATTTATAGTAATTACAATATCAAAAACTATCTTTCACCTTTCTACAAAACATTTATTCTGTGTTAGGCTGCTAAACATTTTAATATCCTGAATGTATGTACATATATAGGTAATGTATTCATTAATGAAACACAGTAAACAATGGCACTGTCAATCAATAAAGCCTTGAGCCTGAACAGGATCCTTTTAACGAACCAAAATCTTGTATAAGGTATTAATGTGCACACTGTAAATTATTTTTTTGTTTGTTTTCTCCTTTTAAAGCTAAAATAACTTTTATTTAGTAATTCATAACACCCCAGAAAAGACTGACATAAGATAAAGTACATGAGGAAAAAGGACCACATGCGTATTGTTAGGTGCGGTCAGGGATGTGTGATGCTGTGGGCCTAATGCTCATCCAAAGTTTTGGAACTTTCTTAGTGTGTACAAGATTGTCATATAAGGATATTCTAAATAAAAACTGGTTACCACTGAAAGTGTTTTTTTTTATATATTTTTTTTCATGGGATATTGATGCAAAACCACACAGAAACGGTTCTCCAAACACACAATCAGCCTCCTCTGGAGGTATTCTCAGTTTCCAGACCTAAAGAAAACCTGTGGGGTGAGAAGGCATACATTTTGTTTAAAATCAAGAACTGCAACTATCAGTAATTCTACTGCTAAACCGTTGATTGCCAGATGGAAATGAGAGGCAAGACACTGTAAAACATGTTGCGTTTTCACTCGTCTGCATTTTTTTGATTTGTTTGTGCTTCGAGGCAAAGAATACCATTTTTTTCCCCTTTTCATGACACGGACACTCAGATGTGTATCGGTTTTTCCGTTTGCTTTGCGCTGAAAGTTTCCTTATGGTAAACATCCTGATAGGGATCATAGATGGCATATGAGTCATAAAGTGATTAAACACAAAATCACAGGCAGGGCGGCACTGTTTCACTACTAACACATTGGCAGTGGGAGTCGTAGCTCATCTCTGCCCTTTTTCGCATGAGCATTTATGCTTTGGAAATTGCTTTTATTCACTCATGTGCTCTTTCACCAATGAAACATTTCCCAGCAGAATAAAAAAAAAAAAAAAAAGTGCATCACCTCACCAAGTGCCCCAGACTACATGACTGAACACAAACCCTGCTGTCTTACAGGTCACACCAGCCTCACATCTGGTCTTGCTCTTCTTGGTTTTTCCTTTTTATTTTCCGTCTTAAGGTTTCCTTTTCCAGCAAAATTGTTTGTACTGACAAAAGGAAAAAGAGCAAAAGGTAACACATGGAAGGATAGTTGGTTTTGCTCCACCCCTCACACTGTATGCATGAGCACGGTAACAGCCATAAAAGAGGAATATTTCTTTATAACTAATTATCATTTTCAAATAAATATTTTCCATATAAGCATATAATGTGTAGAGCAGCTGTATGTGGTTGTTGAAAACACAATTATAATTGCTGCCTCCTTTGTATGTTAAAAAAAACTAATCTTGCAAAAATAAAATTAACAACAGTGAATTAACCCAACTTGTTATTTCACTTAGTCTCACTTCAATGGCAGATCACGAATGCAGGCTTTGACTCAACTGTGGTTGTTTTATATTGACCTTACAATACAGTGTAGGTGTGTGTGTGTGTGTGTGTGTGTGTGTGTGTGTGTGTGTGTGTGTGTGTGTGTGTGTGTGTGTGTGTGTGTGTGTGTCTAATCGCCTGACTCACCCTGTGGCTCAAGGCCAGAGTGCATCACAGCTTTATTCCATTCTGACACAGTGATGGACACCAAGCCATTTCCATCCCGCTGTGCCCAGCAAGTTCTGCCATTAAAACAAAGGAAATCACCAAGCAGCCAAAATGAATTGTGGAAATTTTTAACTTTTTAGTAAGTTTTGCTCAGAGGCAGCACAGAGTACTCTAAGGCCTTTTCCTGAGCACACAGAAGAACATAGGGAGACTGAAAAATAAATAAAGTCATTTGATCCAGAAATTCATTGAAAACTTAGCTAGAGACTGGAATTGCCTAACTTCCATCTATTCCCTCAAACTCAGAACTCTAGAATAGAATAGAAATATTGTGCCACAGTGTTGAAATTCAACTGTAATAGCAGTAAGGTCACAGGACATGGGCTGTAGTGTCATATGAAGACAAAAGTATTAAGTACTATGGTTTAGTTTAAACACAGACTAAATTGGCCACAGATTGTATTTTTATTTTTTTTATCTGCAAATCTATTAAAAAGCAATAATCTCAAAAGCAACTTAGTAGGAAATTACATTAGATTTTTTTTTTGGTTTGTGTTCTAACAAAATCTGAAAAGATAATGCGTTGTTTTTCTTGGCATTCTGCCTCTCCTCACAAGATAATTCATGTGCACATTTAAAGTGACCCAAACAGGTTGACCCAAATTAGCAAATGAATTGAGCCCTATACATTGGTGTATTGATCCTCACAGTGATCTTTTAACTGTGCAGCTGGTCCAACCAACAGCTTTTGGTTTACATGTCACCTTAGCATACCAAAGTAACACAGCTTACAATTCTTCCCCATTAATAATTTATCATATTATGTTTAATAAAGGGCGCCGGCCCCATGCCTCAATTGGACGTCTCAGTCAGCAACGGAGTGATTTTAAGAACACTCTTTGTTTGGTCTTTGTCTTGGTCACCCATCCCCACTGCTGTCCAAGCTAAATAATTAGCTAATTTCAGACTGTGCTGAGATCAATAGAATTGGCTATCCATGCAGTCGGATGCAATTAACAGAATGAAGAAACAAAAATCTAAAAGCAACCTTTCCTTTAGAAAGAAGGTTCCTTCATGCTGTTTATTTCTTTTACTTGTACATTTTTTATGTACAAGTAAACACTAGAAAAAAATAAATTGTAATATAGAATGAAAGTTTATTTTGCGTTCATTATGACAAAGTTCGCACTTCAAAGTTTCATGGTACATTAGGTTCTCTGTGTACTCATTCAGCATGCATGTATTTACATAAAATCCACATCTGATCGCTCTGGTTGCAAAATGTTGCAAAGGTTGTTGAATGTGATATGATTACATTTCTTTTATTTTTATTTTTTTATTTTTTGTAAACTTGTGGCACATTCAGGTAAAGCAACTGAAATTAGGTTTTGTCTTTGCAGAAATCCCCGCAGTCTGTTTTTACACAGAAGAGGTTTGAGTGAATGCCAGTAATGGCTGAGCCCATGATTATCAGTTCTACTTTTTCAAGAACACTGTTTGACTATCCTGTAATCATGACTTTAAAAGCTTGTTCTGACTCACTGTTGCAAGAAATGTATGTGTTGTTTTATCAATTTAACTACAAGGAATCTAAAAACAGTTTTCTTGGAATAATGACACGATGGTAGTTCAAGACGAGGAAAACGTGGGTCAGTATCAAGGTATATTTTTTTCACATCATCATTCCCACTGTTGTTTTAATTAGATGCCACAGAAAGGACTGAGTTGTCTGGTGTATTCTCTTGCATGGGCATAGGGCACCACTTTCCCCTCCCCACCTGATACTGTGCACTACTGATCAGCTGCCTGACAGAGAGCATACAAGAGAAAACTTATAAGAAAAAAATAAAATAAAATGTGGCTAGAAGCTGCCAAAGCCTTGTGGAACAATATGTTGTGGTCCAATAACATAAACTTTAACTTGTTACATTTCAAAACAGTAAGTTTGGGGGCTGGGGGAGAGACAACATAGGGCGCCATCTAAAGAAAACCATAGCCACGGAGATTTATGGTGGTGGCACTTTCTCTCGAGTTAGCTTTCTTCAACATTTGATTAAAATTAATAGAATTTTGTTAGGAATTTTAAACAGTGTTTTCAGAATTAAAATAACTGAGCATCTTTACCTGTAATCCCGAGAAAATAAATTTGATCTCGAGATAATTCCATAAAAATAAATTGTTAGCTTCTCTGATTCACCAAGGAGATCAACAGTTCCCTATCAGCTCACATAAGAACATGTGGGTGTGTGAATCTTTTTTATTTTTTTTTATAAATGTGTATATTTTTATTCATGGCTCATTAAAACTAAAGGATATTTTAATAAGCCTCATGCAGGCTAACTGTAAGCTACAAGAATTATAAGGCCACCTTGATTACTTACCCTTGTGTCTGTGTTACGGGAAGAGAGAGGAGCTGGGTTTGTGTGGTACAGGATGTAATCTCATGGGGGATGTGAAGCCTTTTTCATAAAACCTCTATTGACTTCCTCCCTAAAGAAGAGAGAATGTGTAACTAAATGTTTAGCCCATCTTACACAAATACAAAACTACCACACAAGAACCCTAATTTTCCAGACACATTCATTCTTGCATGTATGGTAATGCAACAAACATAATAAGCAAACACACACAGAGCAAATCCCACAAGGATTTGACGATGTTGAGCAGCAGAAACCCCTGGGAGAGATCTGTCTCCGCGAAACAAAACAGATGTCGATGTGCACAATGTCACCTAAATGTCAGTAGTCACACTTCTATCCTTTTTATTAATCAAATCATTCTACTGCACAGGCTATAGTTTCTGTTTTCATTTAATACCCACATGTCTCTCTCTTTCTCTCTTGTGTAATGTGTGAGAAAACGTGTGACAAAACCACCTGTGTCACCAAAAGGGATATTCAGGCTTCATGCTGTCAGCTTTCATCATCTACTTTAAATGCTTGTTCATACAGCAGGGTAATCCACCGCTCAATACACAGCTGCTGATAGGGTGCCTTTGAGCCAGACCTTTACCCTCTTTGCTGCCTGATTGCTGTGAGAAGAAAAGATGGAATTTGAGTCAGTTTGTTCCATTGCCTCAATATCTGAACTGTGGGTAATGATTATAAACCATATACTATGCTGAATAACAAATGTCCTCTCATGCTTTAAACTTATTTGACACAAAGTAATATAAATGGTTAGAGTGAAAAATATCCCTATAAGAGATGCCGATATCCCTGTTAGTAGTGATTTGAAGTAAAATAGTAGCAAGTCAAACATGAAAAGTGGTTCTATGCTTTCCTACTTTTTCATTAGTTTTGGGTTTAGTTTTGCCATTTTTTTGCTTCGATAGTATTACTTGGCAGAAAGCTGTATCATATGAGAATTAAAACAAGAAAATATACCAGTGGCCCCGCCTTCATCTGTACACCTACTGTTGCCATATCTTAACTCTTTACCTTGGCCCACCCCTCTTAACATTTGCACTTAACGGATCATAAATATAGAGTAAAATATTACTTTATGACCTTAATCCCCTGCTCGCATGCCTTGTTTTCCAGGAATGACAATATCTGTCCTTTATTTTTTTTAACACCAGCCTAGCCTTTTTGATAAAAAGGGTGGGGTCAAACAGCCTGAGGTCAACTAGTTTGTTGATTTGTAAGCTGGGTTTTTGAAACACAGGCTGTCTTGTAACTTTGCTATTATTCAGGACTTTTCCATGGTCCCAATAATTTTATAACCATGACATACTTTTCGATTCTAATTGCGGGGACTTTTCTGAATGTGCTTTAATTAGGGTCGCAAGATGTGCTCATTGAAGACAATGGGTTAGCAATGGGACTCCTCTCCAACTAGATGTCCAAAGACGTGTTTTATATTTAATGTTATCAACGCTGTTCAAATGTAGCATAAACAAAGATTTTAAAGGCCAGGCTTTGCTTGTGCATTTGATCAACCGTAATACATTTTCTACCACATTTAGAGATTAATAGACATTTTTTTGGAAACCCCTTTTCACACTTCACTCTTCACAAATGGTGCCATATGTTTTGGAGGGAAATTTTATAGAGGGATCGGAAAGAGTTTACACGACTGCACTGTCCAATAACCACAGTCAAGCTACATGGATAAATAGTCACTAGCCAAATGATGGTTATTACAAGCTTGCACAGGTCCTTGCAGGTGTTAGCACTCACTAGAGGAGCTGTGAATCCTTACAGGTGGTACAAGGGCTGGCATTTCACAAACACATGCTGCAACAGTTGTGAAGAGTGAGCTGTCACAGTTTCACCTTTGCAACACGTCTCTCTCTTGACATGCATAGACCCCACCACTTCAGGTGTTACAGGGTGCTCTGAGCTTCTCTGTCGACACGAAAAGATCCAAAGACTGACATTAATTTTGTCAGAGATGTTGCTGTAGTGCCATGATTTAGTTCAAACTCATTTTGTGCTTTCTCTCCAAATGCTGCCATAGAATCTTTCCCCCAAAAAAGAACAAAGCAAAGAAACAGACACCAGGATTGGTCACTGCACAGTTCCCATAAATGTTCTGTGTAACAAATTCCACACATTTCTGGTCTTGATTACTTAATTTACTTCATTGTCTGGATGACCATCTGATGCTTATAGATCTGCAATGGTTTTTGATGTTTTAGGTGATTTTAGTTCAATATTCCCTGTTTATTTAAATTGTTGGTATTTCTTTTTGTATATTTTGCTATTTTAGCCTACTGGTACCTGGAAAAAATTTGAATCTTTTCAATATCTGGAGAAAAGAACGTGTTTTTCTGGTTGATTGTTTTGTTACTGGAAGATGCAAGGTGTAAATGGGTTTTGGACATGTGACAATGTTTCTTACTATTCACTAGAGACCTTTTTTTATAGGCTTTTGGATGAAATGATAATAATTTCTATTCAAAGGGGACAGATTTGCTTTTAGAATACTTTCAGATTAAGAAAGTTTCTTGCCTTTCATTTCTTTTGCAGCTTCATTTCTATATCTATTCAGTATTATTGTTTTTGTCTCCCATTTTATGAAACATTATTTAAAATACAACTTAATTTCTGTTGATTTCCATTTATGAATAGCTGACAGGATCAGATGAAAATTTTCTGTCAACAGGACTATTAGAAATATATATAGGAGAGAAAAAACTAGGTTCAATATTTGTTTACCTTGCCATAAAAAAGTTTGAGTCATTAAGACAGCATGTCAATAATATCTAATACAATTAAAACTTTACTTATACTTAAAATTTGAAAACTCAGATTTTTATTTGAATTGAACTGAATTGGTTTTATTGTCATGCTTTCCAGAATTTCACTGCTCATATTTGCCACATCTGTTTTAGGTTTTATTTTTTTTCAACGGTCAATCTCTCCAAAGCAGATAGTTTCTTTTTTGTCATATATTTTTTTCTTTTTACAGTTGCGTAGTTTAGCATTTTCTGCTGAGGCTGCTGTTTGGAAAGTGCTCCGTAAATGTTGTCTGACTGTCCTCTTTAAAAAGTACTTATACATTTGGATGAAGAATACAAGAAAAGTACATTAAAACTAATCACATTAGTTTCAGCTGATTTGAACTGGAACACATAATCTGTCTTAAATTTATCCAAACTCGCTTGTTTGACCCTCTTTAATCAAACACCTGCATAATGGGGTTTAAAACTTTCAGTCCTTACACACCTTGGTCATTTTGCCACCGCACTGACTTAATGTGGCAGCATTGCTTCTCTAATAGTAACTTGTTTATTTGTGGAAGGGATGGCAAACCCATACAGTCCCTTCAACATGGCACATTAGATTAGTGTCTGCCCTCCCTGCTGCCATGCCAGTCAGTTCAACAGAAGCAGAGGGATCGGCGCCCACCCACAAACACACATGTAAACACCACGAGCGACAGACAGAGCCACAGCCGCTCCTCTCTAAAGAGACCCAGATGATGACACAGGACGAGAGCGCTGGTGACAGTTTTTCCAGCGACTCAACATGAGCAATACAGTGGAGTGTGTTCAGCCAGAGGGCTGAGAGGACAGATGCGAGAGAAAATGAGATGTATTGTACACAAAGTGCCCAATGCAGATTTCTGCTCTATCTGCTGCTATGTAAAAGAGATGGAACCCTTCTCTGCACTGCTGGTCAGGATGTGTGAGAGGAAGTATTTGGATGACTGATTCGCAACATGGTTAAGGGTAGAATGTGGCCACAGTGCAAACACAGCTATTTTCGAGCTTCGTGCCATGAAGCTCATCTGCTTTATGTATGAAGTAGAGGCTTGATGTAAATCTTAACAAGCCTTTACATCAGTTAGGACAAGCTACAATCTTACTAAAAGATTGAGATATTTCACCAAATTTCAAGAGCCAGATGTAGCATGTTTGTCTGAGTCTTTATCTTCTGCAAAAGTTAAAATGGAATTCAAGCCAAAACTGTTTCTGTTCAATTATTACTAAAAAAAATGATTTTTTAAGGTGAGAAATAAAAAATTAAAAAATAAACTATATATATAGACTACTCCACAGTAGTGAATGTTCAATAGCACGTGTGAGGCCAGCACAGACACCCTAACCCCTCACCCATAACACTCGGTGTCAATATGCAACTTAGTATTTGGAAGAGGACACAGGCCCCAGAGGTGAAGCTGATTGGACAGATATAGTTCTTGTTAAAAAAGGAACTCCAAATGTTTTACCATTAGGAGGCATTCTTTTGTTATGATGTAAAGCTCTTTGAACTGCCTTGATACTAAAAAGCTCTACACAAATAAACTTGATTAACATACCAGTAAAAGTTTAGACAATTTTATGCCCCCATACTATTTGCCAAAAGTTAGGGATGCTTCCTTCCTGTCCTAACATTATTGCACACCAGTGCATAATGTGAGGTCCATAAGGAGATGAATGTACAGAGTACAAACCTCAATATGACAGAACCTTTGGGATGAAATCTTTTGGCAATATATGTTACAAAATACTTATTTGTGTTCAGAACATATTGTTTGAATAAAGTACAATGATCAGAGTGCATATGCTTTGTTCCAATGTTTATCGTCCAAGATATGCTAATAGTCTCAAAATGATAAATGTAGTGTCCCATACGGAACAATAATAGTAAAGTTATTTTATATCTTTGCTGAGTGAGACATGTTATTGCTGGAGCCCGCAAACATGATTTAACTTCATAATTAGCTGTTTGCTGACATACCTAAGCTCAAGAGTCAAAAGCATCGAGGATGAAGAGCTGCAATCACAGAGTGCTTGAGGTAGAGGCAAGACTGATTTACATTTCCTGCCCTTCATCTCCCCTTTGTTTCTCAGAATGTACACCCATGACAGCTGTTGTTTGGACTGAACTTTTTCCAGCATGCGCTTTTAAAAGTGATAGAAGAACGATTGGAAAGTCCAGAGCTTCTGTATTGCTCACCATCAGCATTCTTACTAGAACTTAATGGTTTATTTGTCATCCCACTGACATCTCAGACCTCAGAGAAAGGTCGGCAGTCTATCATATTATATTATATCTCTGCCTTCTCAGTATTGACACTGGTGTTTTGGAGGAGGGGGATGCTGGTTTCTTGCTTGCAAGGCAGCTGAAAGTGGAAAGCATTTTTTACTCAGCTCCAACAGTTAGTCACTAGGGAGATGAAATAATGATAAAACAACACAGCAAGATGTGATGATTTTTACAAACCATGAATACAGAGGGAAATTGGTTCATCTTTTCCCTTTTTTTTTTTCCTTTTCCTTCTGAGGTCCTGCGTGCTTCATCTCCTTGAATAATATAGTTTATTTCAACAGAAGTGCAAATGTTTGGTTTTGGTCTCAGCCACGTTCAATCCCTTTTCACTGTCAGTTTGAGGCCATGAGATATTTCCACAGGAGTTCTGTAATCTACTCTGAGTCCCGCCGCGCGTGTGACGGACTCCTCTCATTCTGACTCGCTTCTCCATAAGCCCGCGTGTGTTTGAGTGTGCCCTTCCCTCTTCTCCTCAGCAGCAAACTGTGCATGCTAAAGTGTTGACAAGAGAAGAAAAAAGTGAGGAGGGGGCGGGGAAAGAAACTCTCCTTAGGCCAGGACCTTCCTGTGTTTTGAGATACTGATGAGAAGAGCATGTGAGGTTGAGCCTGCAATTAAGATTCGACTCGACCGACTGACTCTGACAGCTCAATGGAGTAAGAATAAGACTGCTGGTGATAAATAGCCCGCATCGCCGTCCACATCCTTCCAGTGTAACCTGGACATTAATTACACCACTTGGTATTGTGCTGTCATCAATATCCATCTGAGCTGCAGCACAAATGAATGAGAGTGTACATGTGCATGTGAATTTGCTGAATACATCAATCACAGCAAGTAAACAGGGAAGTGCTTGCACTGCGAAAAGTAGAAGGATTTCATCATTTAAAGAAGCCACAAGCCCAGTAGTGTCCAAAGTTTTCCCTACAGACTCAAAAGCAGCATGTTTATGGTACCATAGGCCACAGTTTGTTTCCTTTTTTCATTAAAAATACAAATACAAAATTCATTTTGATTTAATTCGATTCTTAGCTGCTCATTAATGAACTATACATTGCTTGCTCAGAATAAAATTCCTTTTTTTGGGGATCAGTGAGTTTCCATGGTATTTTTCTAGAAAACTTTATCAGTCAAAACTCAGCAACAAGAATATTGGTATCAGTATATTCAATCAGCAAAGTGCCATAATACCAAGAATGTATGGATGGAAGGATAAACACATGTTTAGCTATTATGAACAAGTCTTATTAAGTCTCAAAAGGATAAGGATGCCACATGTATCGCTACAGCCCTACTACATTCTGTGTTTAAAAGAAAACTAAATGTGGAATTTAATAAATGAATCTATTTAATTTAATGGGACTGCCAGTGTTTACAGTGTGCAAGTTTGTCATACAACACAGAAACTACAGTATGTATTACTTTTAAAAGTTCTGAAAAAAAAAAAGATCCCACAAGCTATACCATAACTCAGCAACCTCCCCAAAGTTGACAGTGAGAAGGAAGTGAGCACCTAAAGTGACTTTGGTTGGAAAACTCACACCAGCTGGCCTGTCAGTTAACCTGCACCTTTATCTTTGCTCCTTGTCCCTGAAACCTTTACTGTACCAACTCTGATGTATGTTTTTCTCTTAATTAATTTCGAGATCAGCTTAGAGCTAGGACTGGTGTGTCTCAATAAATAATATGGCCGTCAGAACTGCACACACCAATGTTATTTATGCTCTGAAGATCATGATAAATGAATTCCAGACTTTTTATCACTGTCATATAGTCATAAATCCTTTATAACTCAAATTACAAGAAAATCAAGCAAGGTGCAATTACATTTTGTATGCGTCAATAATTTTAATCTAATATTTTTCTATAACACATTTTGATTTAATTTCAACATTCATTCACCCTTGCCAGGAGTTTAACAGATTTAACAGATTGGGCTGTTAAATGAGATTAAGTTTTGGAGAGTGTTTCCTAGTCATCCAATCAAAGTGCTTTACATTGGCATCATACTGACCCAGTTGCATACACAAATCATATATCACCTTTTAAAAATAATGGTCCAAGTCATTTTTTGGCAAAAGGGATTTTATTTTTAAAAATCATCTTTCAACATCAACATATGATGTTAAATCAAACTCTTGACTTGCTAATGTTTGCCCACTATGCCTTACTAAAGCTTTCTTGATCTTTCCCCTTGCGAGAAATTCTCTTGTCCAGAGCCCACTTCAGGTCATTTCTGGTCATTGCATGGATTTTCTCCTAGAACTCAATAAGACCATTCCAGAACTTTTGTCTAGTGAAGATTATTTTGTATATTTGAACTTACTATGCTCACTGCCAAGTTCAGTCTGACGAAAAGAATCCACAGATCACAACTTTGCCATCCCTGTGTTTCACTGTATTATTTTTGTGATGATTTTTTTCTGTGTTAGACAAACTTTTAGAATTTCCTTCCAGCTCCAACTGTATGCTTTCAAATTATTGCACATTCTTCATGAAGATTTCAAGAAATTTAAGTCTTTCTGTGTTACAGTTGAACTCTTTGTATCCTCCCTAACCCAATGTCATTTTGCACTTCATGTAGACATTATGTGCTGTATTCTGGTTTCTGTTAAATTTGGACAACATTTCACCTATGATTTGGATTATTGCATGTGTTGTAAGTTGAAAAATGTTTATCAATTTCAAATGTACTATAACTATTAAACTTTATTTGGGTTTAATTTTGGGCACTTTAAAGGGGCAATATTATGTATTTTCAATGCACATATTACTGTGTCATAGCACAATTAAGTAACTATGTTAACTTCAGTTGTTAAAACTATGCAGTATACATCAAATAAAACTTTTAAAATTTTTTACTTTGCAATGTAACACCTTGAAATTGGGCCTCTGCCTCTTTAGAAACACCTGCTCTTTTTTGAAACTCCACCTTCAGGACGCCATCACAAAATCCCTCACTAACACTTTAGCAATATTTTTACCAGTGTCTGTGCTGTGAAAGCTCTGGAGCTTGGAAAATGCAGTTCTGTGAGGAGGAGCTGCACCTCAAAGGTGGTGCTTCGTCCAGCGGTGGAGGGTCAGGGGGGCTGGGCCTGGATGGGAGGCAGAATATGACCTTTAGCACGTCTGATGAGAGCTGGAGAAGGCGGGTCCTCTCCTGTTGAGTATGATGTATGCAGGACTATATAGGGTGGTGCCCCAGTACATTATATAGTATATATACAGTATATAGTAATGCCCCAATCATTGTTGACTCATGGTTGCTAAAACTTTACAAGACCGACTGATTTTAGTGACATAGTGGGTGTAAAATATTGAATAAAATGTTGGGCTACATGACTGGCTTTATTTTCACTCTTATATTTAACTTTATGACATAAAATTACAAGTGGATTGTCCATATTGTCTCCAAGTGTATTCTGGGTAAAGCTTGTCACCAGCCGTCCACCAACGTTATCATCAGTCACTTGACAACAAATAGCAAATAGATAGAGCGTTTGTACAGACTAAGTTAACATGAGTGGAGCTAATGGAGGGGCAAAGTGAAAAGGATGGAAAAATAGAGCAAGGACACATATTTAGTTCCTCCTCTTGGAGATGAACCAGTCTTTTTAGTTGGCAGCGATTCAGACCCGCCAAAACTGCAAGCACAGCGAAGGAGCCGGACTAGTTACAGGTAGCAACTCTGAGATTATTCACGAAGTGTGAGTTAACTGTAGACTGATTGTAAACTGTATCAGCCCATCCACTTAGCTTACATTCCCTTTTCTCTGTTGGTGGTAGAGCGGTGATGTCAGGGTCAGAAGGCTGAGTTATAGTCGCTTTAACTGTTTGGGTTGAGCGCGTTTTTGAGCCAAGACAGAAAAATGGCGTTTATAGTTAAGTTTTCCTGATCGTCCAGTTTGTCTGAACGGCGGCGTGCAACTCGCGCCGAGTTACAAACATCCAGAGGTGCACAAGGTGCTGCGACACGCTGCGCATGTGCTGCTGCGTGCCTCTGCGTACCCACTTCAACGGGCGCTGCTGCGTGCTCGGTTCAACGCGTCCACCAGGCTTCAGGCTCTGAGTTGAAATTGATAAAGTGTTAAAATGAACCGATCGCTCTCGGCCGTAATGAACTACGTTGAATTTGTGTTGTTTCATCATTAGTGACCAGTAGCCTGATGTTTCTGTTGTTCTCTTGGTTTGTTGTACTTCATGTCAGATGGATTTCAGAATGACATAGTCGCTCTCTGTGGTGGTGAAACTTGTAAGATCCACTGTTGCAGTCTTGTCTATGTTGTAAAGTTATATTATCATGAGCTTTATTAATTGGGTGTAGGGCCCAGTCATTACCGCCCCCCTCCCCCCCGGCCCGACGCTGACTTGTTCCGCTAGTGGCTTGGTCCACCCCCTAGTAGGTGGACCAAGCCACTAGCAAAGATGAATGGCTGCCACGAGAAATTAAAGTATTTCTCCAACATGCAGGAACAAATGAAGACAACCCTTCAGGTATGTTTCTGATGAAAAAATTACATTATAACATGATGATGTAAAGCTCAAAAAAGTAAAGTTTACATAATACTGCTCCTTTTAAAGGATGGTAGCCTTGTACTTTTATTCAATATAAGTTTGAATTTGGAGGTTAAGTCACATCCCCAGTTATAATACTTGTCTTGAGGACACTTTAGACATGTTTTTTAGTTTAGTTTGGAGTCCTAATTTAAAAAGCTAACTAATAAACCATTATTAAGCCTACCTCAGTTTTATGTTCATGACTTGAGTATAATTGATGTTGACCTGTCAACAAAGGAAAATACCCCAGCTAAAAAAGAAATAATCAAATTTTACTTTCTTTTAACTGCTAGAAAGCAATGGTTTCCTGATGTTATTCAATTATATTCTCAATTTGTGGTTATTTTAATATTTTCATTTGGCTTGTCATTCAACTTTGAAGTTTTTCCACAAGTAATGCCACTGTAAGCTATTTATTGAGCTTGGAGTCCCCAAAGGCAAAAGAAAATAAAAATAAAAAATGTGTGTGTTTGTGCATGACTGCGTGGGGGTGTACTTGCGTGTGTTTGTCAGGGTGAGCCAAGATGCTATTTGTCAAGATTTAAACATGACAGAAATGCACACAAAAGCACAAGCTTAGCAAAGTGCTAATCAACCTTAATAAGGTTTTAGAGTTATGAGGCATCAAGATCATGCAAAACACAATCCCCTGGCATCATCAACTTTCACTGGCTGGCCTGACAAACAGCAAGAAGTCATTAAATAGCTAGAAGTCATCAGGAAGGGCAAATGTTTTTGGAAGCAAATTAATATTACTTGGTGTATTAATTAAGGGGATTATTTGATTTAAAAAGGCAAAATTCTTACATTAAATTAAACTTAAAGTAATGGGTTATTTTTTGAGTTTGTCAGGTGGTTTCTTAGACTTGGACATAATCAGTTCAATAGAATAGTTAAGGTCATCTAATGATCCTTCAATGCACATATAAAACTTTCAAATACATTTTTCAGCCTTTGTTTTGATGTCTTGCTCTCTTGGTGTCGTGCATCACAATCTTTTAATATTACTGGCAGCTAGCAAAATTAAAGAATGCATCTGGAAACACTTTGAAGACATAGTCCAACACTGGTAATTTCCTTGATTGGAATCCAAGAAAAAGATAGTTTACATTTTATCTCTTCACCTTAGGGATACAGAGGTAACCAGATCAGTTTGACCATCAAATAGTTAAACAAGACAACACAAACTCTGCTTTTGCCTCAAACTAAAACATATCCTTATGCTTTTGCTTTTTTAACAACCCATGCAGGTCACTGAAATAAAGGTCCAGCAACAGGAATATGCCCTTTTGTCAGAGAAGCAGCGAATGCTTTGTCTTCCTGGCTATATTTATGAGATCTCATTATTTTCTTTTCCTATCCTGTCACTTAGTATTAGGTTTCTTCCGCTCAGTACACACAGAAACAGCTCCAGTCTTGAAACCGAGCCAGGCTCCTCTGAAAGAAATGCATTTCAATAACAAAAGGGATATATCGTTATAGATTGGCGGTTTAGTACCGTAAAAATATAATTGATTTTGCTCAGACTCCTAAATCTTTTTACTGTTGCTGAACTGGAATGGGAATCCAGATAAAATGGGCCACTTATAACAACCCGAATGGCTCTGTGTTTTTTTTTGTTTTTTTTTTGAGTCCCTCCCCTCATAATTTTGCAAAATTAAATTACAAATCGTTGTGCTCCCCTGCATCATGTAGAGCTGGATACGTGCTGCATTAATTCATGCATGAAAGCATTGCTGGTGCTGTTGAAAAATTCCACTGATTCCAGACGCCAGAATCCACCGTGGTATTATTCATTAAGACAAGTGAAACGTTGGGAGTCTGCAAGTGTATCTCAAAACAGGGCCGACCATATGTTTAGTGTCAATATGACTTCACGGTTGCCCATGTGGAAAATAGCTTGGGGCCACAGAATGCTTACTTGCACAGTGCTGTATTTAGATAAATAATCTTGAACTGTGAAAAATGAAATAGGAAATGAGGCCCATGTCTAAAAAAAAATCCAATCTTGCGTTTGACTAATTGCAACAGAGAATAAGGATAGTAAATGGCTGATTATTAGGAACTTTTCTTTTTCTTTTTTCTTCTTTTATTTTGGAAAGGGAATAGTTTGTCTGATTGTTTTCAATGCCCTTGGTGATTCTACAATGACTGGCCTGGCATGAAATTGGCAGACACAAAGAGCTGAGCGGAGACTGAAGAAGAAGGCAAGAAAATAATGTGCGAACGAGAACAGATATAACTGGGTAAAATGTCCAAAAGTAAAGGAATGGTGTGCAAGAGAGCTGAAATGATGAAAAAAGGAGGTAGATAATTTGAGGTCCGCTGGGTTTCCTTCCAGCCAAATACACTCTAGAAAGTCTTGTAAAAAAAAAAAAAAAAGAAAAACAACAAAAAAAAAAACATTAAGTATAATGTGAGTCACCTGGAGCCTTTTAGTTGAAGTTGGGTATGGTGAAGTTTCTCATTAATGATTTTGCACCAAGCATATGTTATAAGATAATAAATGTATTACATTTTTACTCCTGGCTCTTTGATGGTGCCGCCATTAATTAAAAAGTGAATTGTAGTTTTGCAATTGGGTTCTTATTTTCATCTCTTTCAGATAACTTAAATTAGAATAAGCTTACCAAATAAGTATTTTATAAGTTCTGTTTGATTTCCACTTTAGGGCCTATTAAGACTGAATCATGATATCACCCACTACTCCTCACTAAGTCTATGAGAAAAATTGTGAAAGCTTTTCACCTCAAGAGGGAAGAAAACTTCAAGAAATCATGAAGGTCACCATGTTCATTTTTTCAGTTTGCACTCATTGGACAATTTGCTGGTATCAGGTTAGACTCCAAGTTGCGGTTCTGAGTTTTGGTGACAGATTCTGCAAGATATCAGAAACATTCGTCAGCGTGTGGTCCATATTGAAATGATAACATCGTTCAGCTTCCATGATGCTAATCTCCCGCTCCGCCACGTCCCAAAGGTGTTCCACTAGATTGATTGTTTAAGAAACCCATTTAAGATGATCTCGCTTCGTGATAAGATGCATTATCTTTCTGGAAGTATCCATCAGAAGGTAGGTAAACTGTGGCCAGAAAGGGACAGACATGAACAGCAACAACACTCGGATAGGTAGTGGCTGGATTCTGAAGAAAGTAGCATCCATGCCACATGACTGCTTTGGTGAACTTTTAACACAAGGCAAGATAAATAATGGCTTCATGTTTTCACCAAATTACACTATTTCAATATAGCAATTGAAGTTCAAAGTAACTCAATTGTCTTTTCCTCCTCACTTTGAGGCCCAGTTTGGACTCAGCAAATTGTCTTCAGTATATCTACTTGTTGAAATTATTTACATTGCTGACATACGATTGGCTCTTTTCACTATGTATTCTAACAAGCAACTAAACAGGTATAACTATTAGAGTAACAGTTGAGTGTTTGTGCCAGAAGTGTGCCTCTTGTAGTCGCTGACATGTATATCAACTGAGCTAAAACGAAACTTTTCACTTCCAAAGCAATGTTTGCCTTAATGTTATTGTACTACCTCGCTTTAGCTCTGTAACTGTATTATAAGAATTTAGAAGCATAACAATGTAAATATCTGATAATCATTGCTTTAAAAAGACAGTCATGTTTGTCCCACATTTATAGTTTAGCGTTATTGTAGTCATTATCTAGTACAGAAGGGAGGACATTTGTTTGGTTTTGCCGTAGAATTTATTTTCAGATTGGCAAACAAAAGCCACTATAATAAAAGTTTCCTCCAGTTTATCCAAAAAACTATTACAACTGTGAATGAGCATGTATGGCGTACTTGCACAATGCAAAAGTGAGATCCACTGGAGAGTTTGTTTG
The DNA here is from genome assembly GCA_903066825.1 of Alfaro cultratus. Lineage (NCBI taxonomy): Eukaryota > Metazoa > Chordata > Actinopteri > Cyprinodontiformes > Poeciliidae > Alfaro > Alfaro cultratus. Next base: position 41,646 of record CAEFZX010028501.1, read on the forward strand.
CAGTCCCTACAGCAGAATTAGTGTTTCTGACCCTGTTAGATGGCTTTAATCATTTGTGCTCCCCATAATCCTGATTTTTATGGAAATTGTAGAGAAAGCAACTTAGGGGTAAAATTAGATTTGGCTTTAGTAGCAATTACACAGATCCTGTCCTATAAACTAACTTGTATAAAGCTTGAAACTCAAGGATGCCTCCATTTAGAGGGGATCGATGTGGGCAAAGTAGCGATTGATTTTCTACGGTGAAAGAATATTTTAACCATTAATACTCAGATGAACGGTTTTTATGTAAAAATATAACTATAAAATGCCTTTAGAGCATATCTTGCTAGATTTAGTAGCACACTAAATCGCTCTTCTGGAGTGAGACTTGGGGTGAAAGTCCTCCCAACCTTGAATCTATGTTGTTCTATATTTATTCAGTGATTGTTTGGGAGCATCAATATATCTGTACCTAAAGGTGAAGAGGAAGAACATCAGTTAGACGGAGCAAATCAGTGAAAGTAAAGTCTGATCATGCGGCATATAAATCCTGTAATTTGACTGTTTTAAGAAAGTGATTGTAAGCAGAAAATTGAAGGTGCTTACAAATGTGCAAGAATCACAACTTCAGTGTAAAAAGTATTACAATTTGCATCTATGCATTGTTTCCTTTAGCTTATAGTGATGGGAACTACGCCTCTTTTCAGAGAGCCAAATTCTTTTTTGCATGGCTCCCAGATATTATTATATGTAATAATAACCCTCTTTGTGCAGCGTCCACCCGACCTCTCCTGGGACTTTGGGAGGGCTACATCTCAGATATTTAATTTGATGTACTTCTGTCTACTACATTGATACTAAACATTATGGTGAGATCTAAACAGCTTTATGAGACCTTTGAGAAGAAGACTGAAGCAGCTTGTGATTCTCTTCAGAGATTCAAAGAGTTTTCAGAAGAATTTGAAATCAGCCATTCAGCTGTATGAAAAACTGTCTACAAGTGATGGACATCCAAAAAGAACTTCCAACATGCAAAGGTTTGGGAGTCCCAGCACATTTCCCACATGATGATAAAAGAAATCTGCAAAATTGATTAGTTGGTACGATGTCCCTGTGTATTCCTAAGCTAGAAAAGACATATAGGTTTATGTCTTGTTTAAAGAGTTAGCCCTCTTTTTTTTTTCATTTAAGTGCAAAGAAGTTGCTCTTTCTGTAGAGATACATTTTATTATTTTTGCTTTCTTTGACATTTGGTTGCAAAGTGTACTAATAATCATTTTTGTGCTTCAAAACTTTTTGCCTGTAACCAATGCTCCATTAGCTAATGCAGCTTGATTAGAAGCCTCAAATTTGCCACATTTTACTTTTTTCATCATTTCCTTTTTCTTTTTTTCTTTTTGGCAGACATTCTTGAATTTATTGAATAATATATTAGACTGTAGAACTATACATTATTTCAGTTGAACCACCACATAGATCACAGTAAAGTTGTGGATTTGTTTTTCTCCATTTCATCACCAGCTATAATACTCGTCAATAATCAATTTAGTTAAGTCTTTCGAGCAACAAAATTTCCACTGACAAGGATCATCTCATTTTTTGACTTCCCGGGAGACCCCTTACCACAGTGTGCTCGTGTTCCGCTCCGAGTTTCTCAGGGTGCCCGGAGGATTTTATAGATCCATTTCATTAGCCACCCAGTTCAAATAATCCCATAGGAAAGCCAGAGGGCCTCACAGTTTACTAAATGTGCCTTTTTTTTTTACTGCACATCATCCTTGTAAAAGATGCAAAAGCCTCTTTTAGGAAAAACGAGCTGAACGGGGACGTGCTAATTGGATTGGCATTTCACAAAAGGCAGATTTGACTTTATGCTAATGTGATTGTGCCCCCCTCCCCTCTTGTTTCCTCTCTCAGCTCAGAGACCAGAATGATGTGGGTGAGATTCAAAAGACAACCAGTGTGTGGAATCTGCAGGGAAGAGCGTCAAAGATGTGTTTTTATGGACAGATCTGTTAAAGTATATTTATTTTTTAAATTTTGGCCCAGACTTTTTAAATATTTTTTATGTAAATCTTTTAAAATGAGTTTGAATAATTTGATAACTCTCTCCTGAGTTTTTAAAATCATTTGCCCAATTTGCAATTCTGATATCTCAATAAATTATGATATCAAAAAGAGTTTTATTTTTGTTCATTTTGTAATTCTATTAAAAAAAATTACACTCATTGCACACAGCATTTTATTCCCATACATTATAACTATAGCTTACAGCTAATAAAAATATAAAATTCAGACTCTTCAAAAATTATAATAATATTTGAGAGCAATGAAAACATATTTTTAAAATATTAAGGTCCGTGCACTGGAAATAATGCACTATTAATTCTATGCAGGACAACCACCTTTCTATGTGTCAGGGCAGGAAATAACTGGAATGAACACATTGTGTTTAATCTGTGTACTAATGTATACAAGTAAGATCTGAATATGACACATCGCTGCCCTTAACCCCTCTTTTATTGGTCATTGCTTGAACCTCGACCACCTGCCCTAATGTCACTAGTATGTTCACAAAGTGGCAAATGAGTGAATATTTGCAAAAACACAAAGCTTATTCATTTGTAAAATCTCATCATTGTAACGAATCAAACTGAATATCGGCTGAAAAGGATTTGCAAACGATTGTATTCTGTTTTCATTTATGTTTTGCACAATGTCTCTATTTTATTTGATTTGTCTAGGTGGGTTTGAATAGTCATTCGCCATCCTATATATATATATATATATATAACAAAATATCAATTATTCTTTTAAAAACTGCTTTTGAGTTTCCTCAGCTTATTTTTTATTATTAAACTTTCTTGTTGATCTGCAAAATTTAACTATGAAAAAAAAACAAAAAAACCCAGCAAAAATAAAAAATATATACAGTACAGACCAAAAGTTTGGACACACCTGGTCATTCAAATGGTTTTCTTTATTTTCATAACTATGAAAATTGTAGATTAGATTGTAGAAAAACCTGAC
>CAEFZX010028506.1:0-60890 GCA_903066825.1 Alfaro cultratus
AACATTACAGACTTCTAGCATGTGTGTAAAAGCCTTGAATCTTCCAGTGAACCTGTGGAGGAAATGAAGGATTAGGGTGATGGCAGAGAGACCTTCCAAACATCTGCTCAGCAAAAATAAGGACTTGGCTCATACCCATAAAAAACCATTAATGAGAATCAATATTTTGTTTGAATTGTAAATGAAAACAGATCAGTTATGTTCTGTAAACTTTATGCTCTACAGTGTTTATTTCTTTGGATAGATGATCGTTTTCTTGTCACCATTTCAAGTGAATTAGGTCGTCTGCTGCCATCTAGTGGCAAAACAGTAAACATCTAAAACGTCTTAATGACCTTTCAAACTTCTTTTTTCTATGATACGATATGCTGTTAACTACCACAGCTGAAGGACTGGTTAAACGTCTTCAGTAACTAACAGTTGGAAGCTCATTTTTGTCCCTGTGTAGAACATTTGTAAGTATGGCAGGTAGCAGATCCAGCTGAGGCTTTTTGCTGCATTGCTGCAGAGCGATGCAGCATTTCTGAGGGGAGCTGAGGAAAACCAAAAACATTTGTCCAAATTCTCTTTGCTTGGGTTGTTTCATAACCCCAACCTACTTCTAACAGAATGAAACCAGACTTTCCTTCAGGTCAAAATCTGTGTGAAACATTTAACCTTGGTTTGTCAAAGTCTGACAGCGATGACATCCTGCAGTCTAAAGCCGAAAATACTTGCATCAATAAGCAAACTGCAGCTGGGTGTAAAAATACAAATTTATTATTTACAAACTGTAAACTTCCCCAAACTGGCAAACAAAACAGTAGAAAAATACACAGAGGCCAAACCGTCGTCTTGTTGAATACCAGGATCTAGTAATGCATTGAAAATGATAACAGCTTCAGATGAACTGGAACTCATCCAGCTTACAAACGTTTCCAAATATGATGATGAGATGCATAGATCATCCTTTTACTGGTAATAAAAATGATTAAACTCATAAAATAATAAACAGATGATAATAAAGCAATGTTCTTAGTTTTGGCACATTAACTTAATAAACATGACAGTAAAATAAAACTTTGTTTATCTTATTGAAAAACAAACTTAACTGCATAATTCCTGGTGTTAAACCAGCAGCTAATGTGTTAAATGTATCATTTTAAAAATACATTTAACCTCAAACTTTTAAAGTTAGAAAAAAAAAACATCTCCATTCAGTCAAATTCAATTCAAAAATTCATTATTGATCCCAAAGGGAAATTAAAAAATATTCCGACTGATGCAAATATTAAAATGTTATCAGTGGAGCAAAGAATATGAAAAATCTGAGTTTTCATCAGCTGCCATCAATCTATCATAAACAAAAATGAATGTTTATGATGAAATTTGTTGTCTGAGTCAAACATGTTGGTTAATTTCTGCAGATTGAATTTAGCATCTTGTTTTTTAAATGTTTGGGGTCAGCATGCCTGCAAATATATTTTCTAAACTTATTTTGTAAATCCATCATCATGGAGACATGAAACGATAAATTATTTGTGCAAATTCTGAACTCCGTATGGAAACGTACGAGTGGCAACAATAAAAATTATTCTCTATTTAAAAACACACAAGATGTTATTTGTTTCAGTTTTCTGAAACAAAACGGAGGTTTTTTTTCTGAAGGTTGGATTGAATCCAGTTTTTCCTTCATGTGAAGCTGTCTGGACCGAGGCGGAAGCTGGCCAGGAGAGGAAGATGGTCGGATGAGTGGTGCCAGTTGGGAAGTCTGTGGACTTCCTCCAGCTCTGATTGGCCAACCAATGACAGCCTGCCCAGCAGCTGGAGGCCCCGCCCACCAGGAAGTGAAGGTGTTGTGTTTATATCTAATAAAGGAGAGCCCAGAGACAACAGGAAACTGTTACTACTAATAATAATGACAGAAAAAGAAGTGTGTGTGTGTGTGTGTGTGTGTGTGTGTGTGTGTGTGTGTGTGTGTGTGTGTACCTGAGCTGTACAGGATGTAGTCCACGGTCAGGGATATGCGTGAGTGGCTAGTGGTGACCTCAGGGCGGCCGTCCGGCAGCAGGCGGTGCCCGTAAGACGACTGCAGCTTCAGGTCATGTTTGATCCTGTATCTGGAGCAGTTCGCCTCTGACCTATGATCAGAGGTCAGAATCGTTCAGGACACACATCTGGCCTCACACTGCTCTGATTGGCTTAAAGCCTGATCATCTGGTTACCTGGCAACATCAGCTGAGGATCGGGGGGCCGGATCTTCTACCGTCAGGTTAGAGATTCCTCCTTCCACAGCTGAGACAGAAAGCAGAGTGGAGATGAAACTGGTTCAGGTTCACATTAAATGAACTGAAACTGGTTCAGGTTAACATTAAATGAACTGAAACTGGTTCAGGTTAACATTAAATGAACTGAAACTGGTTCAGGTTCACAGTGAATGAACTGAAACCGGTTCAGGTTCAGACTGAGTGAGCTGGTCCGGTCTGAACGGAGAGGAATCGTGTTTCACCTGCAGGGCTGCTGGGACGCGGCTCCTCTGTTGGTTTGGTCTCATACTGGCAGCACTGGTTGATTCCCAGTCCGGGGGACCAGATGGGAGGGGTGAGGAAACGGTGACCTCTAGGACTCGTTTCCTGACCCGAAACCTTTACAACATGAGAACTCAGTCAGGCCTTTCATTTCACACAGAATGATTCACAAGATTTATTTTTATGATCACATGCTAAAGAGAACCAAAACCACATAGTAATTTAGTAATTCTGCAGATTTTTTCTTATTTTCAAGTCAACAATTGTTTGATAACTAATTTAGATGACGATAATTTCAATAATTGATTAATCGTTTATTCTCGTCTTACCATGTTAATCTGCATCCCCTTGTACTTCAGAGAGCCTGTGGTCAGGAAGTGGTACAGTGGGCTCCACGGCGCCGAGTTAAAGTCCCCACAGAGGATCACCGGGTTGGTGGAGCCATCGGGGAGGCGGGACAGCCGGCCGATCTCGGCCAATAGGATGGCCAGCTGAGCCAGCTTGATGTCGCCACGGCGAGGGTTGTAGAGCAGGTGGGTGTTGGCCACACAGATGGAGCAGGACGCGTCGGACCGGGCGGCGCCGGCGTTTGGCTGCAGCACGACCACCATGCCCACATTGTCCCGGTCCAGGAGGGCGTCGCCATGGCGATAGAACTCCACCGGCGTTGAGGAAACGAGAGAGAAGCGGGAGGATTTAAAGGTGATGGCGCAGCCATCTGGTTTCTTCCCTGTCCGCTTCTTATATTCACACTGGTACCCTTAAACACACACGTACACACACACACACACACACACACACACACACACACACACGTTAGCTTTTATTAAAGCACGTTCTTTACATTTTATCACCACTTTCTGACACTGCACTTCCTCTTTAGGCTTATACAGCTACTGAAATATTCAAACTCTGACTGATAAAAAACTTCTTAAACATCCCTGTCAGTTTGTTGTAAAAGGTGATGTTCAGTTTGTGATGCTTTTATTTTGTTTCTCTAATAGCTTCAGTGCTTTTCATACCCAGTAGAAAAGCAGGTCCAGATTAATCCTAATGTGAGATAATCTGGACACTTCAGCCTTTAAATGCCTTTTATTGTTGAAATATTTTGTTTCCCGTTTCTCTCAGTAACTCAAAAAACAGAAAAATATCAGTGAATAAAAAGTCAAGTTGTGACAAATTAAAACTCAAGGATGTTATTTACATATAAATAAATAGAAATAGTACTTTATCTTCTCAATGAGAGAATGAAAAATGTTTGAACTTTTCCAACCTTTATTTCCTTTATTCTCCTCTCAGCACTTTGAGATCGATAGAGAGAACCCTCTAATCATTATCTGTTGTCGAATTTTCTCAGAAAAGTAAAAAAATCTACAGCTACAGAAATGTTGTCTGAAATATTGAGTTATGGTTCTAGAGCTATAATAATAATTCATTCATCTTAAGTTTTATCAATAGAAGATAAAGAATAAAATCTGTAAGCTTTGATGATTTTTCCACCATATTATACTTTATATATTCTATAAAACTGTAATAAATTATGTATTTTTTAGAACTAGTTGGATGTGTTGGAAGAGACAGGAGTCGGTACCTAAAGCCTGTAGAGCCGGTTTGATCTGGTTCTCATAATGATCCTCCTGGACCTCCTGAAGACACAGAATCTGAGACAGAAAGAAAACATTTATTTCAATATTTTCAGCTGCACCAAGTATTCATGACTTCCTGTTTATAAGTTTTATTTAAACCTCTGACATCCAACAGGGAAAAGAAAGAAGCTGCCAACAGAACCAACAGGTCTGTCTGGTACCAGACCAGGAGTGGCGCTGCTCAGGTGTGACATTTAAAATCAAACATCCAGCGATATTTATGGAATCACAGTGGAAGGTGTGTCCACAGCACTGAAACTTTAACTAGGCCGGGTCCACACCTGTGTTCAGGTGAGGCCCTATAGCTCAGTGGTTAGAGCACTGGTCTTGTAAACCAGGGGTCGCGAGTTCAAATCTCGCTGGGGCCTGAATTACTTATTTTTTCTTTCAATTTACGATTTTTTTAACACATTTTTTAAAAACAACAAATTGTTCACACAAGTGTGATCTGATGTTCTACAGGAACTGGAATCAGTTTCTGATGTTAAACATGATTTAAACACAAATAAACCAGATAAAATCTGAGGGGAAAAAAATCCCACCTGATGAATAATATTCGCTTGATTTTGGACATTTAACACACATTGCATTACATTTAAAAGAAAAATGACATGACAGATGTTTCTCACTGAAAATAAATCAGCCTCAACATGTTATGTTTATTTCTAACCTAAGAATTATTTCTGTTAGCTGTTCCAATGATGTCAGAAGTTTACATACATCTGAGCATTTTGGGTCAAACGTTTTTTGTTTCCTTCCAGAAGAATCTCACAATAGTTTGTTGGGGTTTTGGCCCATTCCTCCTGACAGAACTGTTGGAAACGGGTCAGGCTGGTAAAACAAATGATTGACTTTGTTACCTCTTAGATTTTGACCAGCAGGTGATTTTTTAATTACTAAACTCCAAACTTTTCCAAATTTCCACATTTCTACTCTTGCATATTTTTTAGCTTTATGGGTATTTGAATAGAAAGTTTTAACTTTAAAATTGTTTGGGTTGTTTGTTCTGATTAACCGTAGATCCTACAGTAAATAGAGCAAAAGATAGAAGCATTTTCTCCTTTTGGGGAATGTAAGGTACCTTAGAAAAGCTTTATTTAACAGTGGAGAGCATTTGAATAGAGGTGAACTGATCAGCCGATACTTACATATGAAGCTGATCATATAAAGATCAGCTTCTTATAATGCTGATCATATGAAGCATCATGTGATTCTTATTCTTTACCGACCTCTGCAATGTCTTAAAACAATAAAAATAAAATCAGCCACTGTCCTCTTTTCCTCTGCTGTGAGAGGTTTGACTGACAGATCAGCCCACCAGGTCATGTCTGCACATTAATAGTCACACTGTTGTCAACTAAGTGACTTTCTTGCTATATTTAGCAACATTTCAAAAAAGGCTTTTTAAATATTGGTAACCAGCAATCAGAAAACTGCGGTCGGTGCACCACTGCATTTGAACTTGACAAATAAGATATGAACATCCTAGATTAAATGGAGATTTCTTCAAGGCCTTTTCCATAACATATTTACTATGAAATCAACTTTTAATGCATCTCGTTATTTATTGTGTTTTTGAAACTAAAATAAACCCTTTCTGTCCTATCAGGAGGAAACTTTACTTTCGTTTTGGATTTATCCGACTGAAAACTAATTCAACCACTGGTGAAACGTCACACACTGTGACGTCAAGGTGTGCCTGTACTGTGTGTACAGGTGTAAATGAGTCATCACCAGCAGCTGTTACAGGTGAGGCCCTATAGCTCAGTGGTTAGAGCACTGGTCTTGTAAACCAGGGGTCGCGAGTTCAAATCTCGCTGGGGCCTAATAAGTTTATTTTCCCATCCTGCAGAGACAAACATTTGTTATTTACCGATGGCCATCAAACAAAAATTCATCAACAAGGTAAAGTGACTGAATATTTAGCAAAATCTAACTACATATCTGGCTTCTAATAAATGTAAGATACATTTGCAGATGTTACAGCAGGAGGCCCCTGAGGGACAAAGGGGATTTTTTTATCTCCTTTTGCAGTCACTTGCAATAATAATAATGTTAATGTTCTGGAGCTAAACTGGGGTCATAATGTTTGTTGATAAAGCTGAAAAAAAATTAAAAAAGATTTGAAACTTAAGAAAAAAAGCTTGAATCTTAAATGTAGTATTCAATCTTATGTTCAGTTTAAATTTTTTATTTTTATTTTTCAAACAATATTTTTGGCCCCAATTTATCTCCATATTTACCTCCCTCTACTAACAGTTTTGGTTGTTGAGTATTTTTCTTGTTTGCATTCTGTCTGGTTAGTAAAGGTTTTAAAACAGAGAAAAACATAAATATATATATATATATACAGTATGTTTCAAACTTGCCATGACTATTTCTGTTGTTCTCCAGACAACTAGTAGTTGTATATTTAAATATTACTTTATCACCCAAAATAAATTAGTTTTTGATTGTTTAAGTTACCTGGATGCTAAATATATATTTTTTAAAAGGTACTCATTGAATGCAGAGAAAGTTAAATACTTGTTACTTGTTTGTTGTATGTCTGACATAATCGGCCCTGTGAGGATATTTATAATTCATGATGTGGATCAAAATAAAAATGAGTTTGACATTTTACACCCCGTGTACTTTGACAAGTATATTATTGATATTACTGATACCGTGTCATTCTGTTGTGGAAAATCAATGCTGGATTTATTCTGTACAAAAACCCTAAAATCTGAAATTGTTGTATCAATATTTAAAAAATAGATGGTTCTGCACATTTTCTTAAAGAGCCATTGTGGAAAAAGAGCCACAAGATTCTTGATTTAGATAAAAAAACAACAAAAGAAAACAATTGTGGAACAGTTTGAATGAGTTTGAACTGCAGGTTGGGAATCATAACATCCCTCACAATTTCATGTTGTTTTCAATGTCAAACTCTGTTAACTTTTCTCTCTTGTTTCTAACTGAAGCAGTTATCTACATGTGTTCTGACTGAAATAGACTCATCTGTGAAAAAAACATCCAATGCAACAATCCAGTGATGCATTGAAAGCCAGATTTACAGACACACTGAGCTCAGAGGCAACGGGCCTGACTGGAGCTGAAGGAAGGTGTGTCCACAGCACTGAAACTTTAATTACACCTGATCCACAACTCTGCTCAGGTGAGGCCCTATAGCTCAGTGGTTAGAGCACTGGTCTTGTAAACCAGGGGTCGCGAGTTCAAATCTCGCTGGGGCCTGAATTATTTATTTATTATTTTAATCTATAGTCATTTTAAAATTAAAGAAGGTAAAGCTCCTTAAAATTGGAAGGAAATTTAAGTTTTAACAAGGGATTCCTAAAAAGTCTGGAGAAGAAATACAGAAAAGTTACATTTTCTTGGTAAGAACCAACTCTCAGTAATTTCAGAAATGATGGATATGAGGAATAGTGAGTATATTTTTAGATTTTATGAATATTTTCAGGCTTTATGTGGTCCACTCACGTCGGCATCGTGCTGCTGGATCTCTGCCAGCAGGTTGGGCAGCCGGTACGGCCAGGGCAGAACGGCAGGGTCACAATGTCGGTACAGGTAGGCGTTGTCCTGCAGCAGATCCTGGGACAAGATGTTGTAGGACATCACAGAGAAGTCAAAGACTCTGCTGCCCTCTGGTGGCTGGGGTTCAGTACTGCATGTCTCCCAGTACCTCTGAAGACCTGAAGAAAATAAGGTTTAATTACATCTGATAAAATGTGCAAATTGGGAGGATTGCTTTGCTTAGCCATACTGATAAACACAATTAAGACAATAAATAAACTTATATTATGAGAAGTTGCATGAAAACCAAAGAATAAAGTCATAACATTTCAAGAATAAACCATAACAATATGAGAATAAAGTCATAATGTGATGAGAAAAAAGTCATAATGTGATGAGAAAAAAGTCATAATGTGATGATTTTATGCTTGTAAGATTTAATTCTTGTCATTTTATGACTATTCTCATAATTATATTTACTTAGGTTGGCACCAATGCTCCGCTGAATTGTGAGTTTAATAATCCCAGTACATTTATTTTTTTTATTGCGTATGAACATTTAAAGAGCTTTAATTTTACCATTATTAAAAGAGGAAACTGACCTTTAACGGGCTGTGGAGGTCGTCCGTCTGCTTGAATCGAACTGGAAGGCTGGCACTGAGGCCCCGCCCAGCTCCCTGGATCTACAGCACCAACCTTGTCAGGTTCTGCCGACCCGGTTTGGTTCTGCTGAAGGCTCCACTGCTCCTCAGCAGGCCTGCCTCGGAACCAGACGTTGGGTTTCTCCTGCTCAGTCCTGGATCCTGCAGCTTGTAAATGCTGGTTTTTAGTTCTGTCGCTGCTGCTTTTTCTCTCATATTTAGTCCTTTCTCTGCTGGAAACTCTCTCGGCTCTGGTTTTTTGTTTCTCTCCAATTCTGGACTGGTGGTTCGCTGGAAGTTCGCCGTCTCTTCTGAAATCCCAATGATGATGCTCCTGCTTTGACTCTCTCTCCCTGGCTTTTGCCCTCGTTTCCCTCGTTCCTCCATCCCTGGATGATACATTTCCCCCAACTCTCTTCCTGTCCTCTCCACTTTTCAATCGTTTGGTCGGAGGTTCTCTGCCGGGACGCTCCATCATGACATCCACAGAGGTGTGGAATGACTGCAGACCACCAGTGTTTGCAAAGTGGAATCTGTTACCAGTGAACAGTGGATAAGGAGGTGGGTAAGGTGGGGGAAGGGGAGGAGGCCAGGGCAGGAATCTGGGGGCTGACCACCATGGATGAGGGTGAGGGGTGAATGGTTGGTGGTGGAAGGAGCCCCAGCGGAGAGCCGGATGCCCTCTGGGACGAACGCAGGAACTGAAGGAGCTCACTCGGTGAAGAAACATGGGAGGTCTGGAGTTCAGAAAGCAAACAGAAAATACTCATTCTGATTTTTTATTCTTGGGATTACAACATAAAACGAGAAAGTTCCTTAATAGAAGAGGTTTTAAATCCAACAGAAAAACTTTATCCACAATGTATGCAAACAGGAACATGTCCTAGGCTTTTCATGTGATTCATATTAAACTTAAAACAAATTGCTCTCAAACACGAACAGGAGGTTGACGTGCTTATAGAATGAAAATGGTGATATTTCTCAATTAAATAGGAAACACATGACTTTACAGTATTAATGGCAATCCAAGCATATTGGGGGGGAAAAAACAGTTAATCGATTCCCACCGATTAACTGCTGCATCTTAACATAATTATTTAACTGCGTATAATTTGTAACCATTTGAAAATGTAAACGTAAGAAAGCAGATAACATGTTGACTTCACTCTAAGCCATCCTAGTTATAAGAGGTTGGATCAATAAAAGAGGCTAACACATGTTTGGCTAGCTGATCCTCATTCAATACAAACTCCGTTTCTACAAACAGCTAGCTAACATTAGCATAGCATACCTGTTTTCGGGCGTGGAAGTGCCATTTGTTACCTTGGGCCTCAAGTGCATTCGGATAAAATATTAAAAACGAACATTGTCAGCGTTTATTACTTTAGTTAAACCAGCACCAAAAACAAACCTCAGTTCATGTCCTTAAAAAATGACGCACGTGATGCTTTCAAATACACAGGAGATATATATTATTATTCCAATTTGACCGATAAGATGTAGCTTTAAATGTGCTAAAAAGCGCAAAATATTCCAATAAGTTTCGAGATGTTGCGCAAATATAAAACAATGAGCTTAAACCTTTAAAAAGTTACCTGAATCCCCCGTGTTCTCGTTGACTGTACATAGTGTCAAAAACTTTAAAAAACAACATACAAGTGAAAAGAAACACTATAACGTATCAAGCAGAGATGTAACCAAAATGAAAAATAAGCTTCTTATAATTCAAATCTCTTTTAGGTTACACCTTTGACTGCGCTACAGCGAGAAACATCATTTTTAAAATTACGCGAACGTATCTTCAGCTCTTACGTCATATTTATCCTCTGAACGCTGGGAGTTGTAGTCCATTTCTGCCGTCTGCAACTCTAACTCTTGAAGGTTCGAACTACAAACCCTGACGGTACGGCGAGAAAAACAGTGCCGACTGGAAACAATTAAGTTAATTACGGTCCATTTAACCGGCTTGAAATGTCAAGACTCTATAAATCGCTAAACGCGTTGATAAATTCAATATTATTGCGGTTTTTGTAAAGAAACACAAAATGATAACATTAAGGTTATTTCACTACAGCTATGCAAAGAAAGAGGTAGAGAAATGGAAACGTCTCTGTACTTACGTAAAGACGATTCTCTCCTCTGGAAAGCAGGGATGCAGTTGAAAGCGGCTCGAAAAGATTAAATGTCAACTTTTACTCTGTGACATCTTCAGCGGTTTAATGTCTTTACAATCCAAAGTGGCACAGCCAGGTTCGGGTTAATGATTCCCTGAGCGGATGAAACGGACCGGTGGACCGGGATCAGAAGAGGATCTGAACATACTGTACTCTGTCCCTGTCAATACAAGCACTGCGCCTCAGCGACGATTATTGTGCTTCAGGTTGCAGGAAAGCAATTTCTCCGTTTACACTGGTTCCCCCGTTAAAGAGATCCTGCTAGAAATGCAGACACAAGGCAGCCCCACTATACTTACTGCCACCACTGCCAATAACGTGTCTAAATTCTTAGTTTTTAAAATAGAAATTTGAATTAATATGGATAATTTGTGCATATTTGTTGAGAGGGGAGGAATACTCTTTAATTAAATGAAGTTTTCACATGAACACTTCCCTTTTTGCCTATAGATATGAAGCACTTAATCTTTAACTATTGATAATCTCTTTAAATAATCAATACTCTTCGTGATTAGAATGGAAGAAGGTTGCTGGTTTGGATCTTTATTCTGCTGAAAGATCCAGTGATGACCCATTTTCATATTTATTTATTCAATATATCACAGTATCTGAAAGAGTCAGTGACGTCATTCCATCTAAAAGGTACCCAGAATTTTTAGAAGAGACAATGTCCCACAGCACACTAGAGCCACCACCATACTTAACAGTCATGATAGTGCTTTCCTTCTGGCTCCATCTAAAGTCTCAGTAACCTTTAGCACACTCTTCACATCTACATTTGTGATGGTAGGACATAAATGTCTTTCATAGGATTGATTCAAACATACTTGGTTTAGCTGAGTCATTATTTTCTTGTAGACATTTTTTGAAATTTGAAGATCAGCCTCATCTGGCCATAAATTTATATCCCAGAGAAAAGGAAGCAATAAATCTTGAGTTAAAAGTTACAGACATTGTGATGGACTGATAGGTTCCAGGTGATGATGCTGGAAAACACACTGAAGCTCTCAGTTTGCACACACACCACAGTCATTTAACAAAAATAGAAAGAGGAATTATAAAACTTTATTCAGGAATCAGAGAGGATATCAAGATGATGCAGCTGCGGATGTCAAACACGTGATGAAGTGAGAAAAAAGTGAGGGAAGTGGAGGAACCTTTTGTAGGTCAGCAGTAACTTTATCTGTTTAGATTCTCAGGATGACAAAAACAGGAAAACAGGGAACATTATCATATAACATGAGGGTTGAAGGTTTGAATTTCATCAGCAATAACCTGTTTCCTGTTAGTTTGGCTAGAAATAACATGTAGCCTTTGTTTGGCCTGCAAGATGTTTTACATCTAGGATTCTGTTGCTACATGAGAGGAAACATCTCTGCAGAGAATCTGTAGGTAATGTGAAGAATGAAATAATTTGCACACAATAAAGAAACAACATGAAGATTAGGTCATGTAAAGCTTTCAGGCAAAACAAAATATTATTTGGTTTGAAAAGTCAAAATATCTATTTTGACTGATGTTTTAATGAGAACGACCAAACTTCTTCAAAAGCCAGCACCTTGCAAGCTGACACTAATACACAATGATGCAGAAAAACTTCAGAGCATTATGTTATTTTCAAGATAATCTCCAGGTAACCTGAAATGTTTGATCTGAACCAGAAAATTGGCAAAAAAAAAAAAAAAATAAAAAATCTAGAAAACATGGAAAAACAAGCCAGTTAATTTTAAAGTGCTGGCAAAACAGGAAGTGATGAAGAAACAATAAAATGCTAATTTGTTCTAACTTTCACATAGCTTTGGGTTTAAGGTTTTTGCAGAAAAATGCATTTGAAAATACATTATGTAAAATAATCTCAAACTTAGACTAAATGTTGGAATACTTATCCCCGGCCTGAATGACTTTTATTTTGACAAGGTCTTAGTCGTTCCTGCTGAATCCAACAGGAAACACATTAATGAGATGAGTTATGTGGTAAACATGACTTGTGCTTACTTTTAATTTTTCTGATGATTAAACAGCTTGAAGAAGAAACGTGTTTGTTGTAAATAATAACCAGACGTTATTTTTTTCCCTCATTGTGAAAAGTTTCTGCCCAGCTTTGACAGTTTTAAGGTGCACTTAGTTTCAAACTCTTCAATTTGACCCATGTTTTCCATGCATCCTTCTGATCCTCTGTTGTTTCAGCCCTTCCACTCGTCTTCATCATGTTTCTGTGCGGTAATCTTCAGCTCGGTGCTGACGTCGCTCCCGCTGCTCCGGTCAGTGGAAGTGGAGCGCTGGGCCAAAGCTCTCGCTGGTGGAGAGTCGGAGTGATAAAGCAGGTTTCTGGAGGCCCAGGGTCACGAGGTCAGGAGAAGGGAACTTCCCATCTCTGTGTATAGGCGCTCAGTTCGCAGGGGCTGATGACCAGCATGCGGGACGAGTCCATGCCGTCCAGAGCCATCTCCGAGTCCAGGCAGAATCGAGACACGATGTGCTCCAAGTGAGTCCCTGATTTCTGCCACCGCTGCAGGACAGGAACAAAAAACAAAAAGTTTTATGCTAATATTTTATTCTTTTTTGCTTTCTTCAACCTTCTTGCTGCTCGCTCAGACACTGTGCTGCATTTGAAAGAGGATGTTTTTAATCCAGAAAGCTGCATTCGCCCGAGACGTTTCTGAAAAGGTCTTCAGTCACGCTCTGCAGAGCGAATCGGAGACGATGCAGCCGTTTGCAGAGAAATACGCTTCCGACTATGACAAAGGTTCTGTCACCAAGTTTAGCATAAAAACAGAGAAAACGCTTCACAGCTGCTTACAGAAGAGTGCAACATAGACACCATTTACAATGGTACCATATACAAGTATAGGTAACTTAGTATGTAACTACTTAGGAAAAATATACAGTAATAAATCAATAAATATGTCTGTCCTGCAGCAGTCAGTGGGTGAGAGGCGAGAGACGCTCTGGACAGGTCAGCAGTCCATCACAGAGACACAATGAACACCAGAGGAGTTCTTGTTCGTTTCATGATAATGACATTATCATGAAAAATCTATGATGATATGAGGGTTTCATATCAGTCATTATAAATAATTATTTATTATTTATTTTTTGTTTTAAATATCTGAAATGCTACCAAACTGATGACGTGACCTTTCCCTTTTTATCCAGTTTTCTCTTCACGCCGTTTTTATTTTTAAGCAGTTATGAGACACGGTGGAGAAACAGGAAACTGCTGCTGCGCGAGTTACTCAACAGGTTGTTGCTAGGTAACCAAAGAGTGAGTGAGTTGCTAGGTAACCAAAGAGTGAGTGAGTTGCTAGGTAACCAAAAAGTTAGTTGATGCTAACATCAACTAACTCAAGGAAGCAGCCATGAGAGGTTGAGCGGCTAAAGTATTTCCTCTGCCTACATCCCCCAGAATGCTGTGCAGTTCTGAGTCGTAGTTCAGTGAAATTATTGAACATTCTGATGTATCATTGATACATTGATACTGATCACATGTTTATCACGATCTAAGTTAACCATTTTGTTTTGGACTGTGGGAGGAATACGGAGGACCCGGAGAAAATCGACACATTCATGGGAGAAACAGGCAAACTCCAGGCTGGGTTGCTGTGGCAACAGTGCTACCAACTACTGCATAATAGCCTTAAAATAATAATAACTAGCTGTCTCTGTATTCGATGAGAACTTCTTGAAATCAAATAATGTTTTCATAATGATGTAATTTGGCAACATAGAGGGAAAAAACTACTTTGATTTGATAAAAAATATTAAGCACAAAGCTTTTATCTTGAAAATTCTTACGGCTACACAGCTGTTTAATCCCAATCTCTTGACTTCCCTTCATATTGTGTGGAAAAGGTTTTGCTTTCACTATTAGTCAGCCCTGATTCTGTAACTATCTTGCTAAAGTTTAACTGTTATTTAAATATTTTTCAGTTTATAATCTCAAATGTTGGCAAGGCTTTGGTGAATTTAGGTAAATATCTATTTGTAATTCCTCTTAAAGGCCGCTAGATGGCGGTGTCTTCTAAATCTACCCTCCGTCTCAGCCAGAATCTGCTTTTGTTTTTATCTCTTTTCTTGAAACATTGCTTATGCTTAGGGGGGAAAATCATTTTGCACTAAAGTATCATGATTTTGTATTGCTTAACGAGGGAGAAAACAGGAAGTATCACCGTAAAATAAATGACATATGAGTTGTTCTTTCTGTTTGAAGCTGAATTAGAAATACTGAATGAAATTTAAATGTTAGATTTTGAGGTCAGTGTCAGTGTAAACAGTAATAATGGAGGATATTATATTATTTATATCATTATTCTACAGCTGGGACTGAGAGCCAATCAGACTGGAGAATTGATGAAGGGTCAAAATTTGAATATTAAAGCACAAAATATAAATCATATCCATGCTTTACTTGAGTTTCAGAGTTTGTCAGGATGTGGAGCATAAACATGTTCTGATTGGTTCAACATTGTGGGGTCCTAATCCCACACGTTCAAGCTTTGTCCTGTAACATAACTGCAGCTCTGCTGTAACTCTGGCAGGACGAGGCGCTTCGTCGCAGCACAGCGACGGGCCGCTGAGGGTTGTAATTGAAAGAAAAAAAAGAGGGAGGGATAATTAAAAGTAAATCAATTAGTATTCACCTCATTACCGGCTGCTGCAGCAGAGCTGACATCAAATATGAGAGGAACACGTTGCGTTACTCTGTCTTTGTGCAAGTCAGAGCAGCTCTGGTGAAGTTCAGGCCACTTTGTTCCTTTTGCAGACGACCGCTGGGAGCTGAGAGAGCATCTCATCATCCTCAGGTCATCACAGGCCTGACACTTCCTCCTGGGAGGCTTCTGCTCACTATTCAGCTCTCCTACCTGAGCTTTTTTATTTCAGTGACAGTCTATGGACTACAAAAGCAACATTTTGGATAATTTCAAAAAGCGTACTTTAACTCCTATCCTGCAGGAAGGTTTCAATTTAAAGTGATTCTGATGTATTTGTTCATTAAGATTAGGTCCTGTAGGACCACAGCTTTTCTTACTAGGATGAAACAAAATAAAATTTTTAATAAAAGTTATTAAAAATCATCTTAAAAGAAAACAAAGCTATACATTTTCCTTAAATAAAGTTATTTTCCTTACAGCTGCAGTAGGTAACTTTTACAAAAGATAATTTTTAACATATTTGTTGAAACTGTCACTATGTCGTGACTGTATGTTTGATAACCTGTGAAAATATGGAGCTCCTCTGCTAACCAGAGGCAACCAATCAGAGCAAAGAGGCGGGTCTTAGTGCTGTCAATCACCCTTCATGTGGTGCTGCCCTCTTCCTCCCCCTCTTTCTCTCTGCTACGCTACAGCTAGTTCATCATAACATGCTAAGGCTTGTTAGCATAGCCACCGATGACGGCAGCTAGAGCATTTCCTGGAACAATAAGTGTTTCTCTGCCATGAGCACATTTAGCAGTGAGTACATGAGATTGATTGACAGCGCTAAGACCCGCCTCCTGGCTCTGATTGGTTGCTTTTGGTCGGGACTGGTGCATTTCTTCAGACAGCAGTAGCAGCTCAGGGAGGAAGTGGAGGAGATCGACCTTTTCACAGATTATGCCTCATATTTTACTGTCACAACATGGTGACAATTTTGACAAATATGTAAAATATCATATTTATAAAAGAAACATTTTGCGATGTGGACTTAGGATCACTGACCTTTGACCCAATCTAAAGTCTCTTCCAACCTCTAACTGAACTGATAACAGGTTTTCCTGTCAGGAGCTTTTTTTCTCATTGAAATGACTTCATTCCTCATATTTGTATGAACTGTCTGTATTTTGCTAATATCAAGATGTTAATCTCTATTATAATGTTTTTCTTGCAATTTAAAAAAATCTGTTAGCTTGGCTCTAATACTCCGTCATTTTGACAGAAACATTTTTTTCTCAAAGCTGTTTAGACTGTTGGGTGCAAAAACATCACACAGTGTTTCTGAGAAGTCTGGAACAAATTATTAATATTCCAGATCTTTTGTTTTGTTTGTGTTTAAGTTTTGTATAATGAATAAAGTCAGGTTTTGTATCTCTTTCATGCGATTTCTCTGTAGCATTGAGTGGAAACTGCTTCTGCTCGCCTCTCTTTCTGACATTTCCACAGCCACTGTGATTTGTTAGCTGAAGGTTTATTAATGTGCTAAAATATTCTTCCTTTTTGCATACTTCATTCTATTTATGAGACATTTTTAGACGCAACCTGTGCTACCATTAAGCGAAGCAACGTGTTTACAGGCAGACATGTAATTTACTAAAGATGAATGTGACACTAAGTGCTGCTGCTTCATTTATGTAAGTGAGATTTTATGCAGAATACTTTGGAAGTTCAGTTTTAAAACGATTCCAGTTTTCTCTTCTTTGTTTAGTTCTGTCTTTATATGTTTTTTTTATTTCTCTCCCTCTGTATTTTTGCTTCTCTCTGCATTTTTTCCTTCCCTCGGTCTCCACCTGTCAGCTCTGGGCTGTTTCTCTGCCGGATCATCGTTCTAATTAGCCATCATCGCTCTACTTCCTGCCTTCTGACACACACACTCACTGACACACACACACACACACTCACACAGTGTGTCAGCACAAAGGTTTACACGTTTCATTTACATGACAGAGATGCGCTCCAGCGGCGCGGCTGACGTACACACACAGAAACGGCTAAAACAAACCCAGATGGTGTGTTTGTGTGGAACCGTGACGGCGCAGCAGCGCCTCCTGCAGGTGTGTTGCAGCTGCCTGAGCGTCTCCATGCATGCAGACCCAAACATCACCTCCCTAACATCCTCCGTCTCCAAGGTTCAGCGTAGAGTCTCGTTTTGCTAACGCAGTGAAACGATCTGGAAATATTCCAGCAGAACGACGGAAACCAAAACGTTGGGCCTGATGGAGACGTTTCCAGGTGATTCGTTTCTCTCCTCAACTTTCTGACTGATTTCAAACAAAGTCAAGCAAAGAAAATATGTTTAGAAATGAACTTTTTTCATTAACTGTTTCTATAATCATTATTTCATATTTTTCTTCTTTCCTACTTTTCTGTCTTCCTTGTTTCTTACAGTCCATCCTTCTTTGTTTCCTACTCTCCTTCCTTCATTCATTCTCGTTTCCTACTCTCTTACTTCCTTTCTTGTTTCCTTCCTTTGTTCTTTGTTTCTTATTCTCCATCTTTCCTTCTTTATTTCATCCCTTCCTCCTCTTTCTGTCTTACATCCATCCATCCTTCTTTTGTTCCTTTCTTGTTTCATCATTTTCATGTTTTATTAATTTCTTCAAGCTGTTTCTTCTTTTTCAAATGTATAATTCAACGTCTCTTTTTTTCTTTTTCAATTCTTTTCCATCTGCATCACCACATCTTTTCTCTTTATGTATATTTTGCTTTGCAGGTTTGTTCTTGTCTTCTTAACCCTAATAAACTGTCAGAAAATCGTTTAAAATTCTTCACATCTCAAAGCAGGATTCTCTGCTCTCCTAATTTGCAGCTTGTTTTTCACACTTCCAGCCTCTTTATGCACAGCGATGCGTTCACTGTCTTTAAAAATAACAACAATCTGTCACATCATCACCAGGAGATTCAAAGTTTAGTAGGTTTGATTTTTATTTTTGCTCTTTCTTCTTTGAAAAATCCTCAGCTTCAGTCAGACTGGATGGAACCTCAACTCTCAGTTAGAGGTATGTCTGGGCTTTGACTGGGCCATTCTAACACACAGTGGGTGGACCCAGAAAAATAACAAAAATCCATTAAATAATAAATGCAAAAAAAAAAAATGTTTTATTAAAAATAAGTTAAAACATTTACTCCAGTGTAAAATGAGCTTGATTTTGAGTTTTCTGTTCCTTAAAATGATTTTGTTTTAGGAAGTTGAATAAATTGAGTCTTGAACCAAACAACAGTAAATGTGATGTTTTGATATCTGAATTTGTATGCAGGTGATTCTCTCATATCTTATCCTGGCAGACTGAGCCGACTGCAGTGATACTGAACTGGGAAGGCAATAAAATAGTAGAAGATTATTATTTTCTCTCTCACAATGTGACTGTGCGAAAAAGTATGGATTATTAAAAAGTTGAGGAATATATGTTTTATTTTAGTCCTGGATTTGTTTGCAGGTTTTAGTTTAGCAGCTGGAAGGAGGAAACTTGCTTTTGGGGTGTGAATACTTTGACTATAAGTGTGATTAATTATGTGTATTTGTGCTTTTCTTCTTTCTTTCCCTTTCGTTTTTACCGCTTTGTTTTATATTTTCACCTCGTCTCTTGATTCTCTGCTTTTACGCCCTTTTACCGTCGTTCTCATTTTGTTTCTCATTTTCTGCCTGGATGACTTTTAGATGAAATAACAACTGAATCTTATTGTGCGTCATGTCAGATATCAGAACGTGGAAGTATAAACATGTTTTCTGAGTGTGATTGGATCCATTGTTTGGTTTTACATCGCAGGAACCCGGGGGAGATGAACACAAACACACCGGAGCAGATTTTCCACGTTGGAACCGTTGGTGAGGTTTAATGAGAAAATCTTCTGCCATCGCTTGTCTGCTTTCTTCCTCCATCCTCTCTCCTCCTCTTCCTCATCCCTCCTCTCATCTCTCCCCTCCCTTGCCTCTTCTTTTTCTTCCTCAGGTGATTTATTGGTTGTCAGGTGGTTCCCTGCTGCAGGGGTTTCTGGGACGGCGTCAAGGTGCCCAGTGGTCAGGTAATGACATGTGTGAGTATCTGTTTTCGAAGCTGAACGCTCAAAAATGCGCCAAGCATCTGCACATGTGTGAATATCAGTCATTTTTTAAATAAATTCATCTTCAGGTTAATTAACATTTTGATTTATTTACCTGCCATTGGATAGACGGTGCTGCAGATACACACCACCTGTCAGTCTGAGTTGAGGATGTATGTGTTTGGTGTGTGTGTGTGTGTGTGTGTGTGTGTGTGTTCAGACCTGCTTCCCGTCCGCCATGTTGCAGGGCAGCATGAGGACCTGCGATGCAGGGAAGGTGGTCGACAGCGACAGGCAGTGCTGCTGCTGACGGATCTGCTGCCCGTGAGTGTACACCCACTCCTGCAGGAACAAAACATATTCCGGTTATTAATCAATGTGTGCAGCCATGGTGTGTTTACAAACCTTCTGTAGCGGCTTCTCCACATTTTAACTCTTTCACTGCCAGAAAATTCTAACAATTTAGTACTGAACTGAACTGCTACTTTAAACTGTGGTTTGGAAATAATAATATTCCAGCTTCCTCTGGATCTCTTACTGGTTTTACATGAAGAATTGGTGACTCAAAAACAGGCTTTACAGTAAAAACACAAAATCTAGAGAGTATTTTTTTTGTCTACTTTCCAGTATCATAGTACATTTGAAATAAGACAAAACTAACTTACAAGTAACTTTTCAGGAGGAAGTAGGAGCTTGTTTAAAATCAATAATTCCTTAATATTAATGAAAAAGTACTAAATGCATTGGTAGACGGTTTCACTTATAACATAAGAAAAAAGTCTTGTTAAGAAATTACTGACTACATATCTTCCTGAAAAGGTACTTGTAAACTAGTTTTGTTTTATTTCAAGTAAACTAAGATATTTGCATGAACTAGTTCAGAAATACTTTGTAAGATTTTATGTTTTTGTCGTGTTCTTTACTGCAGTTCTTTAACAGTGAGCAGTTTTTACCTGAAAGAGAGCCTTTACTTGAAAAATCCTTAGCAGTCAATAATAAACTTCAACAGAGAGGTCAAACTTTGCTCAACTGAAAGCTTACAAAACAGCTAACTAAATTAGCACTTTATTTAGACATTAACTTATGTAATATAAAAATGTTCTGAGGAACAGAATTTGGGGTTTCTATTTCCTCTGAACCAGAATCATCAAAAGTACAAGAAGAAAAGGCCGGAAATATTTTCACTTTTTGCGATAAGGGAGAAAAATTAGAATTATTTTCTAGTATTCTAAAGGTTTATACACACATATATATATATATATATATATATATATATATATATAGAGAGAGAGAGATATAGATATAGATATATATAGATGTATATATCTGTGTATATCAGGGTTTCTGCAGGTTTTGCCAACTCAAATTTAAGACATTTTTAAGACCATTAAGACATTTTTAAGACCATTATGATTCAAATTTAAGACCTGCATTATGACAGAAATATACAAAAGAAAATAGTATTTTTTATATAGTAGCATTGTACGAGTTGTCAATAGATATGAACCACTGGCAAAGACGAACGTCATACAGCAGATAATTTACAGTCACCAATGATAAGACTCAAAAAAGCTAGCTAGCTAACTAGCTAACATACTAACTAGCTAACATACTCGAGGAAGTTGAGGTAGCCGAGTCAAAGAACTTAAAGGTTTTCATTCTTTTGCCTGACAGAAAAGTCCTACAAGAAAAATAAACTACATGAGATTAAAGTCAAAGCAGCCAAAGCAGCATCTAAGACCTTTGATTAACTTATTTAAGGCCAACTTGAATATTTTATAATGGATTTAATATATTTTAAGGACTTAATTTTGGCTGCAGGAATTTAAGATTTTTTTAGGACATGCAAACACCCTGGTTTATGTATGCATGTTACTAGAGTTTGTTTAAAAGTTTTTAAATCAAAAGCAAAATGCAACATTGATATTCCAACATTCTGCATTAACCTATGCTCATTTATAACCAACTCCCCATCAATTTTCCCTTTGTCTTCATCCAAAATCTGTAAATTAACAATAAATAAAAGCTTAAAATCAGGAAGCAGTGAGGCTCAAAATAAGAGTGATACCTGAGAAAAGCTGGCCGATCCGCCTGCTTTTCATGCACACGTTCACAGCCTCAGAGGTAATTACATTACTAATGTTCACAATCACAGCTGTGTGGCTCAGTGAGATGGATTTCCTACCGTCTATAATACAGCTGTCCACCTCTGGGTAATGTAGCTGTGTGATTGATTTGTGTCACAGATGACTGACGCAGCACACATTCTCATCTGCAGGGTGATTACAGGCTCTGCCTCAAAGATTTTTACCCAGGTACAAACATGCATCTTTATATGAAATACATCACAAGGAAAAATAGATTAAAAACTGCAGAAACAACAAATTTATGACAAAAAGGTAGAAATATTAGACTGATTAAAGTAGCTTTGTTTACATGCAGCTGGTAGATATCACTAACTTTACTGCCAGTTTGAATTTGAAAGATTTGGTAGATGTTTATTTCTATTAAGTTCTGTATTTCAAAAATAAACAAAAGTTTTTTCTTTTCTGCACAACTGCAACTGAATTTCCTACTCTTAAAACAAAAAGTAACACTTAAATGCTGACAATATGACATTCACAGCTAATAAACAAGCAGAAAAAGCTGATTGTTGTGGTTGTAAATGTCTATAATGAGACTATTTTTAAATAAATGGCCAAAATGTGCTCACTTTGCAGTGAGCCCTGCAGACATGATTTGCAGGGCCAATTAAAAATGTTGGTGTGCCCAACATGCTCAGCTACTATTACATGACTAAATATTCAGTTGCTTAAAATTTTTAAGCTTCAATTTAATTGGAAAATATGAATAAATCCAGTCACTGACCCACAAGATGTGCTTTTATCCTCGTTGGTTCTCCAATCAGAAGAGCCTTTACCAGTTATACCAAAATACTTTTAACATATTTAAGAAAAGAAGGGAAGGTTACTTTTCTTTTGAAACAAGTGGTTAGTAGAGAATTGCTCCAAATTGTATCATTTGATTCTGTTTTTTGAGTAACGTTGCTTTGCATGATGCTGTAATGTTATTTTGCACAGTGTTGCTTCTTAATAATGAGTTTTCCTGCTATGTTGTTGGTTTATCCTCATTGCTGATTCCTGATGAGGAAAATATAAAGTATTAATACATTTCATTTGATCCTATGTGAACAGGGTTAACTATCCTGCTGTGTTGTGGCATAAATTTACAGTAAAAACTCAGAAAGATGTTTTCATATCCAGGTTGCGAAAAGAAAAATGAGAAAATTGTGTCAGATAAAAGTTGGTTTGTCATAATTTCTCTGGCAACATTTGAGTATAAAGAGAATAATGAAAAAATAATTCACATTTACAATGAAAACACCTCTGATTTCCCTCCAACACTGGGAGATTCTTTCTATTTAACCCTTTCAACTAAAGTTAAATTTAATTCTTGAACTTCAAATCCAGCCTGGGAGCTCAAGCTTGACGTGAACGAGCTGAACAGGCTTCAGTTTCTCTGTTGACTCCTCTGGATAAGAGACAGTTTCTCATTCTCACTCGTTCCCAGTTGGTTTAACTGGGAGCTGTGGGACTTTAATCAGCCACCTTCAAGTCAGAGGCTGTTTTCTCCAGCCTTTAGGCATTTCAGCTGCTGACATGTTGGCTTTCTGCAAGCCCACTTGTTAGCGTGAATCAGAGCCTCCACGCTCACTCTAAACGTGGAATAATGAGAATCCTATGGGTATTAATTATAACTGAGTGGATGGAGAACACACACACACACACACACACACACACACACACACACCCACGCACACACGCACGCACACAGAGGCTTTTTGCTGTGAAACATGAACACAGTCACAGACATACAGAAGAACAAAGTAAGAAAGAAACTGGTCTGCAAAAACTGAAACACATCATCTGTTTTCTGTTCTGCACAAACTAAACGTCTTGAGATTTTCTCAGCTTCATGATTTGCTTTTTAATTCAAATAGTTGCATTTGTGATGTGTAGAAACAATGCTGGAACCTTCTAAATGTTGTCATATTTAATAGAAACAGGATATACATAAACAACAAAATGGATATGCACAAAAATAATAGGAACTATTTTTCAGCAGGATTTTAATATTTGTGGGATAATAAATTGTTTTTTTTGTTAATGTGAAATATAAAGGCAACTGTTTGATTGATTTTCAGACAAGAATTACAAAATATAGACAGAAATGTGGACTTCATAATCAAATCCTCTTCAATTTTCTGCCAAGAGTTTCAAATCATTTTAAAGAGATTCCAGAGAAAATGACAGAATAACTGGAATTATCTGCAGGTGGATGAAGAAAACATCAGCTCAGCTCTACTTCTACACAACCTGCTGCTGCACACTTCCAGTCAGCAGGCTGAAAAACGAGTACAACACTTATAAGAGCAATATCTGCTTTTGTTTGGAGAATATTTACTCTTGAAAAACATAAAGTTATGGTGTAGCTACCTGAGCAGCTAGCCTGACTAAATAATGGCTGCATGTTGTCCTTCATTCTAAAGGCTTAGAAATGTTTTCATAATCCATCCTGGACTGATAAATGTTTGACTTTGTGCTCGTTTAGGTCTGGTAATAATCAGCCTGAAGGTGAAACTGATTAATTTACTAAATGATTCAACAATGAAGCAGGGAGGTGTTATATTTTCTCATTAGGTCAGATTGGTTTGGTCAGTTTTTTTTTTTAATAAATCACTTGAAAACATTTAAGCAGGTTCTCTTTGGCTACGTTCACACAGCAGGTTTTGATTCTCAATTCCAATCTTTTACTGAAATATGTAAAAAACTGCGTATCATTCACAAACACATTGTGTATTTCTGTGCATTTTCTCCCAGTAAATGCTGACAGACTTGCCTGAGTGCTGGTGGGGCCCCCCTCTGCTCCTGCGCAGGGGCCCAGTGTGAGGACAGGCATCTCCTGGCCCTCGACCCGACGGGACTCCAGGCAGTTCTGCCGCTGTCGGATCACCCCAGACTGGGAGTCCGAATCGTCTGGGACCCTGAAGACGAGCAGAAGTTAGTGAGAAGGCTGGGAAATGGAGGAACTAAAAAATAAAAACACCAAAAATACGTTTTGGTGTTGCTGGTGTATTATTTCGAATAAGTAAATATATAAATAACACAGCTGTTCAACAAACTGACGTTATTTTAAAGGAGTCAGATGATTATTTAGTCCATAGTCCATATAAAGAAAACATCCATAAACAAACATATACGTCAAACAAAGACAACAAACTACAGTAGACAGCAGCTGAAACATCTGTTTAAAACCCAATAATACCTTATAAATATTATATCCTAATATTTATTCATAAACTGTAGCAAGCTTGAATATTGTTTAAATTTCTGATTTCAGCCATTTTCCAGGAGTTAGCACACAGCTTCAGTTATTGCAGCTTGGAACAAGTTGCACTCTGACCTGAACCTTCGGAGCCACATAAAGACAGTTACAAAGTCGGCCTTCTCTCACCTGAAGACCATTTCCAGGATTAGAGGATTAATGTCTCAGAAGATCTAGAGAAACTTATCTGTGTGTTTATCTTCAGTCACATTGATTACTGCAGCAGCGTCTTCACAGGTCTGTCTAAAAAATATCAGCTTCAGTTGATGTGTAAATGTCTACTGTCCACAAAGGCGTTTACTGTCAGCTGTAAGGTTAGCTAAAATGCTCTAACCAAATCTGATTTCTGATACCTTAGTTATCCTACATTTGATATCTAAGCCAAAAAGTATGAAAAGTTTTCCATACTTTCCTGACGATAACAGGCTGACCTAAAATAGCCATAAAATTATTAAAGTTTCTTCTTTAATAAGAAGAAACTCTTTAATAAACTTTCTTAGCCTTTCTTGTTCAAATTTTAGCTATGTCATAAACTGGAGTTTAAGCTGTGCTGCATTAATTCAATCTGCTATCTTTCTCTTTTAATAACCCGTTAAAGGTTATTCTGCATTTTAAGGGTCACGTCTGTTGTCCCCTGAGAGGAAGCCTGTTAATTTCATTCTGGGGGATTAGCACCAGCCTCCTGTGAACAAATGGCTGCTTTAAGAAGGGCGGGATGGAGCAACAATGTTTACGTGTATTTTTATGGTTTGTATGTAGCATGGCTGTTATGTTTTTGTAAAGAAGAGTTGTAAAGTGTGTGTTTGTGTGTGTGTGGTGAACCTGAGGAGCCGGGCCCCTGGGAGCTGAGCCAATCAGGACTGAGAGAGAGATTTCTCTCACAAAGGCAGCGAATGAGACGTTCAGGAACTCAAATGGACGGCGTACGTGACGGACGGAGAATTTGGAAATCACTCCCCTCTTTTATTTTTCCTTAAACCTGGACAAGCAGTTCGATTTATATGGAACTCGGGTCGTTTGTGTGTTTTCCAATTAAAATGTTCCATCTATAATAACGCTGCTGTCACATGTGATGTGACTCTTCATTTATCTTAATCAAGGATGGAGGAAAGCTGCTTCTGACCTTCATGTTGAGATTAAAAAATAATTTAAGTTGGAAAAGTATTTAATCTACAGCAAGTAGAAGCAGCAAAATACCAAAGAGTTTTGAGGGAAACAGGTTTAATAAAAAAGAAACTTTTAAACTTTTATTATAGAGAATAAAATTTGATTAATTGCACTACAATTAAAAACATTCAAACTATACTAATGACCTTCATTTACAGCATTCTGTGAATGCACCAGTGATTTGTCTGAATGTTTTTAGAAGTAGTTCTGATGTTCTTGACTGAATATAATTGTATTTTTAAGTGCATATCGTCTGACATGGTCAAGAGGAATGTGAACCAAATAAAAAAATTAATAAAATAAATGACACGGGATCTGCAAATTAGAAAAGCAACAAATCTGGACTCAAGATAGAAAAATTATAAAAATAATCAACCTGAGACTGCAGAAAGAAATGGAAAAAATACAGATTTTCAAAAACAGAGAAATAAAACTATAGAAAGTATACATATATGTGTTTATGGCACATATATAAATGATATGAGAGTCGATGCTAGCTGCCTGAAAAAGAAGTACATTGGGATAAAAATTACATTAACCAAAAAACGTACCAGTCATAAAAAAGGAATATTTAATGTCATAACTAAATGTATTAAAGGTGTTAAACATACTGTATTTCTATATTAACTCATTTTATTTTAATTTAATTGATCCGGTGTAATTGTCTACCAGGCAACAAGGTGTTGTTTAACAACCGGCAGCAAAAACTCAAATAATACCTGAAATTTGACACCAAGCTAATTATCTGAAATTAAAAAAGTAAGAGCAAAATCCTTCTGCACATCATCCGAATCCAGACAGGATTATTGTCTAAAAAAGAAACAACTCAGCCAAAAATTACACCCAGAAGTCTACAAAACAAACAGATCAGAGAAAACTGCAACATGCTGCCACCATTAGTGCTACTGCAGCGTTTTAGATATGATTCAGTGCTTTTTTCACCACCTTACCAAAGTTTCTGATTACTCCAAAGATTAATGCGTTTTTAAACTTTACTTTTGAACTAAACTTGTTCTCGCCTGCTTTGATCAGTCTTGGTGTGCCAGACTTCTGCCACGTTAATAAAGTCTGAAAGTTGGACTCCAACCTTTGCAGTGTGCTGCATCTTTTCATACGATGATCTACCATCATGAGTCAGCGAAACTCTACAACAGCAAATAAAGTATGAAAAGATCAAAAATAATCTTTTTTTCTAACAATGATCCAGACGGTAATAAAGCCACTTTTGGCATCAGCTTCGAAATTTCTCCTTTAAGTTTGCACGCTCAGCAGAAGCTTTTCCAGCACAGATAAGCCTGAAGAGGCATGTGCTAATACACACACACACACACACACACACACACAAAAACATGCATTCTCACTTGAGCTCGGGGTATACATTGTCCAAGTACCACTTGAAGGATTTGCACTTGAGCTTCTTCCGAAGTTCGACTCTGCCTTGAATGCTGGAAGAGACAAAAACAAAGCAGCAGACAGTCAGGCTGTCAGATAAACAGCAGATAGCCACTAGCACCTGCGCTAACACTCCGGAGCCAGGATGGGAAATAACCCATAATGAGGAACAACACTGAGACAGATAATAAAATACTAACACACAGCCAGACATAAACTGATGTGGAAATGTCAGTATTCACATGTTCCTGACAGATAAACTGACATTTCAGAACGACTGTCTGGCTGCTGCTGCACTGACTGTGAATGTCGAAGAAAACCTCCCACTAATGCACAATCCATTAAACCACATCGGTGTTTTGAAACATTTAGCTTAAGCTTCAAATATAAAAGCAACACATGAGGTTCCCAGCAATGAATCATCAGCCTCTTTTGTTTAACCACAGGAGACTGGAGAACACAAGAAAATATTCTTTTACAACGTAGAGAAATGCTCTTTTAGTTTGTCGACTGCATTAATCCAGAGTCTAAATCCCCAAACAGCCTTCATGGGATATTCCTAAATGACTAGAAGTTTTCTACTGAGTCTTTTCAGACCACAACAAACAGCTCAGTTGGGAGCATTAAACTCTTTTTTTATGCTGAGTCAATCTGCACAATTCATAACAGTATAATGTAGCAGTGAGGAAGCAAGACACTTATAAGTGTGAGTTTACAACAGGTGCATCTGGTGTATTAAGGCCGCTGTACTTAGAAAAAAGCATAATATTTCTGCCAGAAAAAACTGACATTTTGAGATTAATCTCAGAAACTTTCTAGAAAAAAATCTTGGAAATTTGAAGATTTCAAACAATTGAACATTTCAAAAGTTTAAAAGTCAGACATTTATGACTTTTGGAAGTGTTCTGAATTTCATAAAATCTTTTCTAAAGTATTTTCTATGACATTTTTGAGATTAATATTAAAATTTTTGAACTTTCTCACAAATTTTTGACTTCTGGAACTCAGAAATTTCAAGTTTTTCCTGGAGAACTTATGAAATAAATCTCAAAATGTCAAAATTTTTTCTGGCAAATTTTCTGCTTTCATAGGTCAGAAATTTTTGTGTTTTTTTTCTCAAAGATTTCTGAGATTAATCTCAAAATTTCTGAGTTTTCTTGACTTTTTTTCTGTCTGCAATGGCCCTAATAATGTGCCGTAGCTCTGCTCTATCTTACTCTCCGTAGGACTTCCCTCGAGCGGCCGGCCGGGCCGAGTAGTAAAACAGACTGAAGTCGTCCATCCACACCTCCGCTGTGCGCCGTGTGTTCCTGTTTCCACACACACAGAAACACACCGAAGCAGGAAAACACAATTATTCTGGGCAGATGACTGAGGAAAAACAATGTTAATTTCTGTTGCTTCAGTGAAATGGAGAACCAACCCGTCTATTCATGGCTCAGTATTTACGGATTCATTTCTCCGTGGATTTTTTGGTGGAACGTTACTTCAACTTATTTTTTTCGTAGAGCATTTATAAAATATTCAAAAGAAAATGCAGCTTAGGAAGCTAAGATACAGAAGCAAAATGCTATCTGACCTGCTATTGGCTGCTGTTCATTCAGCAGCCAATCCAGGAGTGCCACTTATTTTCCTTGTTGCTGATTGGCTGAACTCCCAAAACAGAGATAAGGTGGTTCCATTGTACGTTTCCCCCCAAATAAATAAAAAAAGAGATTAGACTTTGATACATGAGCATTTGTTAATAAATATTTATAGGAATGTTCCCTCAGACTGGTGTTTACTACAAGTAAGACACTAAAAGCTCCACAGAACCACATCACAGTAGAAAATCAAAGGGGTTTCCATGTATTTGATGTATTTTGTGCAGACAGTAGAGTTGGGAAGCTGATAAGGACTTTATTTAGTGTTTTTCTGTGCGACCAGGACTTTCTCTCATCAGCATTCTGAGTAGCTTCTGATTCTGATCCTGCTGGTGTGAACGAAGAAGAGGCTGCAGGAGGAAGGACAGAGAAAACAAATAAAGACCGACATCAGGAGGCTCGGCCGGGTCACCTGCTGCGTTTAAATGCGGCTGCTGCAGAGGAAACCCGGCCCACCGCCGATGAGATCTGGATGACGGATCACTGCGGTTACACATGTCTGAGCTAAAGTTTTACTTCTCTGATGGTTTTTCTCGCATGTTCATGAAATGCTTACATGTTTTCATACAGAAAAGGATTAGGGCTACTGAAAAAACTAATAAAACCATATCTGATTAACTCTAATACTGTGTTAATCTATGTCCAAATTCAAACAACTAAACATTCTTAGGTGTATTATTTTGTTAGCAAATAAAAATGATCCCATAAGTGTTTCGTCCTTGTTATAGGATGTGTAAACCTGAATTTTATCGACACTGAAAGATTGTGCTAAATTTGGTAGATTTGAGTTTAAAGAATCGGTTTGTCTGACGGTGAATAAAGAGATTAAACAATTCTGAGAAAAAAATCTGAATTCTCAGATATAAGTGGAAAAAAGTCAAAATTCTTAGGTTAAAGTAAAAAAAAAATAAAAATCAGAACTCTTGAGAATAAAGTCAGAATTTTGAGATTACAGTAAAAACAAGTCAGATTTCTGAGATTCAAGTCAAAATTCTTTCTTTTGTTTTCAGCCGCCCTATAATCCTCTTCCATATTTTCAGGTATGAAACCATGTTTATATCCTCCTTTAATCATATCTCTGTGTCTGCATCCATCAGCTCATTTCTATTCAACCCACTGCACTTTACTCACCCACTGCTGCAACGCTGAAGCCCATTTTCTCTGCCTCTCATCCCATTTTCCCCTTTTGTCTCATTCTCCCTTCCCTCTCAGTGTGTCTCTATTGTAATTAGCTATTAGCAGAGTTTCTCTGAGCTGTGAGCGATCTCATTGAATTGACGGAAACCCTCCATTATGAGCATTACAGCGCCGGCCGCGGCGCTTTAATGAACGCGGAACAGAGAGAGGACGCGTAATGCTTGTGGGCGTAGAAACATAAATACGTGTCGCGCGAGGGCTTTAAATTAGCGACTCCAGACGCGCGCGCGCATTTACGCAAAGCACAAGGAAGGAAACAGCATAATCTTTGTAATCGAGTTATCAAGCAGCAATTTTTGGTGGAGCATAATTCATAATCCTGTCTGCCAACAGAGAAGCTTCCTGCTAATTAAGCAGCGGAGCAACGCGGCTCTGTTTCAGAGATGCAAACATCAGGTCGTCTGGATGCAAACTAAAGTCATCCTCCTCCTCGCAGAACAGATGTTGCCTCGGTAACGACCGACGGGGAGCAAAAATGAACAACTAAAGAGCGGGAGAAAAAAGCATCTCAGTGTTGCTGTGAAATAGGCAGTTGACACAAAGCAATAAGCTTTAATGGGCGGTTTGGACGGCGCGCGGCTCTGAAGGGCCGTTCGGCAGCCAGAGAGCCGAACCTCCATCCTGCCGTCACCTCAGCCTGCCGCCGCCAATTAAACCGCGCCGCCAACTCAACTCCCACACCTTGTAGCTTTAATGTTTTGCTTACAGACAGAGGTTAATGAGTGAGTGAACAGCTGAAGGAATAATCTTTGAGATAAATCATCGGTCTGCGGCGTTTAGTGGATCCCACGAGTAATGCAGTGATGGAGTGTCGCAATTAAGCTGTTGCTCTTCCTCACGTCTCCCAGTTTGTCATGTTCACCGTTTACCAGCAGCCATCGGCTCAGGCCGGTAATAATGGCTTGCATTTTTAAAAAACAAGCAATTAATTTGAATTATCAGCGTTTTATTTCCTTATTTGTTTTAATCCTTATCAACTTTGACCTGATTCTATCATTTGAAGGCATAATCTGCTTACAGCCTTGATTGATCGGTTAATACCAGATCAATTCACGTATTCTGAGCATGTTAATGGATTACTGGCCTGCCTGTAAACATGTCTCCGTTTGAAAGGCGAGCAGAAAGAAAACAGCTTATGCTAATGGGATAATATTGTAGTGGCAGCTCAAAGGCTCCCGGGCACCTGTAAATCCACCTTAACAAAGGCGCGAGCGCAGCGCGGTGGCTGCGGCGCGGTGGCTGCGGCGCGGTGGCTGCGGCGCGGTGGCTGCGGCGCGGTGGCTGCGGCGCGGTGGCTGCGGCGCGAGCGCAGAGGAAACTCTTACTTCTACACCACTGCTGTCTCAGTCGGATCTCCAGTTATAGTCCATAAACGACGTGGCAATTAACAAAAATCAAGTTATTTAAGTTCTTTAGAGATCAGAATGTTTGTGTCCAAGCTGTCTGTCTGATATTTTTTCCTCTTTTTTCTTCTATTCATAGATTTTAGGGGTTTAATCACCGCAGCATGACGCTACCTCCACCGTGCTTGACGTTCGATACAACATCCTCAACAAATATCTCCAGCAGCTTGATCTTTGACTCTTCTGATCAGAAATGGGTTTTTTCTTATTATATTTGATTTTTCCATTTGGTTTAACATCACATAAATAAAGACCAACATCTGGATTTAGACCTTGTGTGACGGTAAACGTCTTACTTGATGTAGGTGTTGGCGTTGCCTTCAGGAAACACGTACGGGTGTTTCTTCCTGAAGACGTGACCCACTCTGCTGCAGGGCAGGATCTCCAGACTGCCTCCACACTGCCAGACCCGGAACGAGATCTCTGCACACACACACGCACGCACGCACGCACGCACGCACACACACACACACACACACATCATATCAAACTTTATTAGAATGTTTACTGTTTATTTATTGTACACAGAGACAAGACACAACATTTCAGTAACCTTTTAAAAGCAGAGATGCTGGTACCATTTCCACCTGCAGTCCCAGACAGGTTATGTATTGGTGAAAAGCCAGTCTAATAATTAATTACATGTCCAATAATTCATTATTCACGTCGCTAAAACCAAGCAAACCAATCAAACT
Organism: Alfaro cultratus; assembly: GCA_903066825.1. Taxonomy (NCBI): domain Eukaryota; kingdom Metazoa; phylum Chordata; class Actinopteri; order Cyprinodontiformes; family Poeciliidae; genus Alfaro; species Alfaro cultratus. The sequence goes on from CAEFZX010028506.1 coordinate 32,099, forward strand.
ACAAACCTATGAACATTTCAATAAACCACTTATAGTTTTCATCAATAATTTGTGCAAATCTGCTTATTTAATAGCCATTTTTTTCCCCAAATGTGCAAACATTTTTTAATTAGTACATTTTATAATCTCATCTGGCGAACTTCCAATGACCCATCATGACAAAAGAGAAGGACATTTTACTAAAAGCAGTTCTTGTGTAGTTAGCCCGTCATCTTAAAGTGACTAATATTTAAGATTATGGACAATTTCATAAATTAAACAGATGTTTGCATCAAAAAGATTTTCAAAATGTACAGAATCATATTTAAGAAGAATATGAAAATGACATTGCCTGGATTTCTTGTCTTGAATCTTTAAGGCACTTTTATATAATTCAAGAGGTTTTAAATCTATTTTTCTGCAACCAGTTAGTCAATGTAAAAAAAGAGAATTGCTTAAATAAACAGTAACAGATCCACATATATACTGAAAGTTTACTAAATTAAATAATCCAACGTCAAACCTAAATAAGTACATTTATAAACACTTTCTTCTCATTTACACAAATATCTGGATAATAATATGTCACCTTTAAACTGGTTTCTGAATCCAGCGGCACATGTAAAAGGTAACTTAACTGTCGGTGAGTTTAGGCCTGCAGAGAAAACAAAGTTTCTCCAATAAAAGAGGAAAAAGTCCAGAGCTGGGAACTTTGAAAGTTTAGAAAGTTTGACAAAAAGAGCAGAAGAAGAAGAGCTGCAGAGGAGGTGGAAATTAGAGCACAGGCCGAGTTTGATGAGTCGGAGGCAGGGATGGAAGAACAGATGAAACAGCAGACGGAACAAAGGAGAAGAAGAAGAGTCAGCGAGATGAGGAGATAACCGACACGGAGCTGGGGAGACTGACAGAGACATGACACACAGCAAATGAGTGTGTGCCAGGGAGGGAAGAAAACAGGCTAATAGTGTTTCACTGATCTGAGGAGAGCAGCAGCAGAGCAGCCAGAGACCCAGCACACACACACACACACACACACACACACACACACACACCCACACACACACACACACACACACACACACCCACACACACACACACACACACACACACACACACACACACACACACACACACACACACACACACACACACCCACACACACACACCCACACACACACACACACACACACACTGCAGGCAGGTAGCAGGAGGAGAGCCAGATGTTCTGCTGAAGGAATGTCAACGCTGGACTTTTATCAGCCCAGAGGAAAGTTCACCTTCATCCATCTGATACCGGACGACTCCTGCTTTCTAAACCCAATCAGTCTATAATTCACTCTGCTCACGTCACATGACTCATTAAAAAGAGGGAAACTTAATCATTTCATAAATATAATGAGACATTTCTGTTAGATTTTAAATAGTTTGGTTGTCAAAATGTTTGAAACACAAACAGGTAAGGTAAAACCGAAGCATGCAGTGTGTAGCATGAAATGACCAGAACTGCAAAAGTCCAGGAAGGTGAAAGACCAGTAAAAAAACAACAAAAAAACCTGGGTGATAATATCAACGTCTAACACATTTCTACTCACCGGCTTTTAATACAGAGTGAGAGATTCATTTGTTTCTATACAGTGTTTGTATTTTGTTTTATGTTGTAATTATTATTGGTTGTTTTTGCGTGCAGCACTTTGGCCAACGCCTGTTGTTCTTAAATTTGCCATTTAAACAGATTTGATTGGATTTGGTCTCTTGTTGTCACTGTTTATTTCTGCTGACATATTATGTTTCTGTTGGGAACATAAACACCTTTAACAGCTCAGTTACATCCATTTCTAAATGTCCCTGCAGCACAACCTTCCTCACTCTTTGACAGTAATGAGTCCAGAAGCTAAATGGATAAACTGGGTTTTCTTCTGTTTCTCTTCTCATTTAAGCAGAAAGAAACTTGTTCATCTGAAAATTGTGAAATTAAATTTACATGTCAGAGTTCCTGTTGCAGCACTGTTGATGAAACAATCAGGGAAACGTGTTGCATCAAGCGCTCTCTATATTACAGTCCAATAACAGATTGGTTACATCATAAACTGAGAGTGCTGTAATTCTGCAACAAGTTAAAATGGGTTTTTTTCTTGTCTTTGTCAAATATACTCAGGTTTGCAAATTTATTCATAACTCTTGAACTTTTTCACAATTCACAGAAAGAAAATGATGCAAGGGTTTTAATTTTAAACTGCAATTTTTGACTCTTGCTACAAATTCTTATATTTCTAGTCAGGTCTGGACTTTGACTAGGCCATTCTCATTAGGGCTGCAGATAATTATTTTAGTAATCGATTATTCCATCGATTATTCTGCCAATTAATCTGATAGAAAAAAGCCACATTCTGCAGATCTTTCATTGAACAGCTTAACATTATTTTATACAATGTTAAAAATACATTTAAAATGCAAACAAATAAATAATTCAATTCCTTTTTTGAATAAGAAAATAAACATTTTATTGCCATAAAGTTACAAGAACAGCTTTCCTGCAGCTAAAACATTATTCTAACGCCAACATGTGAAAAGCTCTGACATTATTTTAACACTTAACAATGTAGAGCTGATTGTGTGATTATTGAAAATATATGAATTATAGGATAGAAGCAGGTGCTTCATATGAGATTTTTTTAACAGCGTATGAACCAGAATAAAGAGAACTGAATACAAATGCACTGTCCTTAACAAATTAAAAATCATGCATAATTTTTTCTTTACATCCTTTTTCTTACTCTGTGTTGCTCTGTCAGATATAATCACAATAAAACTCAGCAGTTTGTTGATTGAACGTCTGAGGAGTTGACGGTGTTTGTTGTACAGCTGTGTGTGTTTTTATCCTCACCAAAGTTTTCTCCGCCCCAGATGTCCATGGCCGTGTCGTACTTCCCCAGATGATTGAACCAGGATCTGTCGATCACAAAAAGCCCGCCTGCGATGATCGGCGTCCTGACACGCCGAAACACAAGAAAGAAAGAAAGAAAGAAAGAAAGAAAGAAAGAAAGAAAGAAAGAAAGAAAGAAAAAAGAACTGCTTTCATTCGGTTCTTCCCACCCTCATCCATCTATTATGTTTAAATCTCAGGACCACAGATTACAGAAGGTGATATTTTAAACATCAGTCAACAACTGATGCTGCATTTTGTATCATATTATGGCCGATTTCCTGTTCCTGTAATTAATAGTTCTAGAACCTTATCCAGACCTTCTATTCATAAAGAAGCAGTTGCATATTGTGTCCCCTGCATTAATGTGACCTGGTAAAGAAAGGATGCAACGTGTCAGGAGCTTCACGGCTCATCAGACGTCATATAGAGCAAAAGAGTTATGAACACATTAGCACGTTTCCTGCCTGTGTGTCTGTAAAAAAGGATAAATGCACAAAGTCAAAGAATCACAATTTGGCTCCCAGATGAGGAGACAAAAGTGGAAAAAACTGTTTTTCATTAGAAATGCTTCTAAGTAATAAAGTCTTCCCACATTAATGGTTAGAGCTGTGCAATTTTTCATTGGATTAGGTTTTCTGAGTCGTGGCCACGGTCACTGCAGAGCTAACAGGTCAGAATGAGGCGGAGCGGGACTCTGTTGCTGACTGCCGAGGTGCAGACACGCATCGTTTGTCATCCAGGCTGCAGCAGGACGCCGCAGCGCTCCAGTTAGCCAGTCCTGACACAGAAAATGGGATTTTTCGCTGTAATTGTTTCAGAATGACGCCAGTCTACAGTCATCCCTCTTCATTCAGATTTTATTGACTTGCAGTCTTCAGACGTTTCTTGAGCATCACTTGTTTGGGTTTCAGAAGGTCCCATCAGATTCAATGTGAAGGTCCTGATGGAATATATATTGTTTTCTAACTGGGAGTGAATCAGTTAGTATTTCTACTAAAGAGACAACCAGCCATTCACAAACTCATACATAAGGACAATATAGGAATCCATAACATAACTGAAGAATGTCCAAACATTTTGCCACGAGGGTCAAAATTGTTGAGTCAAAAGCCCTTAAAAAGTAGAAAAAAAACTAAAATTAAGAAAATAAAGTAATCTTTTTTATTGTGTAGCAAAGAGATGTTATTTAATGTAGAATGGGAACTTTAAAAGGATTTTGCGTGTGAGCTGTATTAAAAGAAAGACATTTATGGCTCAATTTAACAAATATATTCTCAGAATAAGAACAGGATTCGAGTCACTTCCTTTCCAAGCACTCTCTATATTTAAACATGTTTAATGAATCAGATAAAAGCTGATTTGGGTTCAGAAATGTTGGCTTTCCAGTAAAAGTCTCTGGATGAATGCGGTTCTGCTTATTATAAACATGTTATAAAATAATTATACCTAACATTTTCCACTGGAAGAAAATGATGTCCATAATAAATTTACCTTGATTCCAAATAAAAAGCCTCTATCTGATTGTGCTGGATTTGTATTATTCTTGAATAACAGTTGGGGGCCGCACAAAATCCACACAAGGCCCCCGAATCGCACTTTGGACACCCCTGCTGTTCACTCCAAGTCAAGCTTTTCTACACAGCAACTTATTCCACCACACAAACACATTATTGCTCACTTTCACACATAAACGGCGCACATTTAGAAGCAATTAAAAGTTTCTGCTGAAGCTTGAAAATTGGAACAGCAGACGGAGGTTAGACGCCCACAACGACTTTCACCAACACATTCAACGCTGAACGTTTTCCATATCTGCTAATAGCCTGGGAGGAAATGTTTAGATATTTAAATCCAACTCTAGTGTTGAATTGTTTTGAGGAACATTTTGTTGTTCTGGTGTTTCAGCAAGTAGAGATGATCCTAATTCCTTTTTTACAGATTTACACTCACATCACAGGGCAGCAGTCTCCATATTTTTCACCATCTACCTTCATCAGATCATCAAAAAAATGTTTTATATCTTTTTAGCAAGCGATTTAAATTAGGCAGTAATAAAATAAATCAACCTCCAAATGAACACAATGTTCTCAGTAACATTTTCCAAGAAGGCAAAGTTAGTTTAGTTTTTTCCCTTAGTGAATAAAATCACAAATAAAAAATGCTTTTTGTATTTACTAAGGTTATCTTTATGCAATATTATAATAAGTTTGATAATGTAAAACAAAAAAGCAAAAATGGAAGAAATCTGTTTGAATACGTTTTCACAGCTTTGTATGTTTTAAAGCCTGAAAATAAACAATATAAACCTGATAAAAGTTTCTCTTGGGATTCAACATGTCCAAAGAAATATAAATGTGATTTACAGACAAAATAAAGATTAAATGTTCAAATCTTAAACCTCTTTACTCTAAGAAATGATGTTTGACACTTTATTTTCTGTTTATGTGGCTCTTCTGAAGAATCAATCTACAAAAACATCAGTAATAAACACGTTAACATCAGAACTGGACTGTAAAAAAGCTGTTTAAACCTTGAAAGACAGAATTAATAATGGAAAACTTCAAATGAATGCCAAACTTCACAACTCAAGAGCAGATCAGCTATTAAGCGTGTTAATGTTTGAGGTCAGGGCGGCTCTGACTGGTCCTCAGTGTAAGCACCTTTCCATGTCACACATAAAGTTTTATTGGGTCAGGATTTAATGTGTTCTGTGCATTACTTGATCGGCTGGGTCGGGTCGGTCCGGCGTGCTTTCTGCGCCTCTGTTAACTGCTCCCACTTAAAATGGAGACTCCAGTCAAACCCTGAGTGATAAAAACAGAAAAGCGTGTAAGCATCACATCATGCTGCAAACAGCAGACAGCCTTAATGTGCAACGGCTTAAAGAATGAATGCTGGCATGTGAAAATAAAACCAATTATCACGTTTAATCAGAAGTTCCTCTGTAAAATAGAAAAAGAGAAGAGACAGTAAATGTTTCAGATGCAGAAACTTTTAAACCTATTCATTAAACTTGTTTGAAATCTGAAGTGCCATGTTCCAACTCGTTACTCATTACTTTGACAGTAAAGGTTAAAGTTCATCTGAATAAAAGGTCATTTAAAGTGTTTAACCAGAAAGTAAAAGAAGTTGAGGGAATATATAAAAAAACAGTAAATCTAAAGCCTCATATAAACTAAACCCTGATCCGATTTTAATATCTGTATTGGTCCGGATATTTAAACAATTCTAGATCCATGGGGCAGATCTAGTGGGTCTAAATCTATGCTTTGTGTTTTGAGTGGCTATTATTTATTTTACATCATATTTACAGTTCCTCACTGAATTTTCTGAACCATTTGAAAGTTTCATGGCAGTTTAATTTGACATGTTCGACCAAGCTTATGAAACTATTGATGTACTTAAGTGTTTGAGTTATCAAATAAATCTGTAATTCAGTAGAAAAAGAACAAATTCATGTCGGTTCAGCTGTTTTTCTGTGTTGGATTGGTATCGATACTGAACCTCAGATATTGGTATTGTATCGGAAGTGAAAGCAGTGGATCGGTGCATCCCAAGTATAAACTGAGATAAAAAATTAACATGCCAAAATGTGACAAAAATAAACTCCGGACCACTAAAAATCAATTTTCAAGGCATTGTTTTATGTTGGGAGCTCCAGTTAAAAGCCCTTTATGAAATGATCTCTGACCATCGATCCTCTGTGTGCAGCTCGGATTGGGCTGGAGAGGATTATTATCACCACTGACTGGCACTGATTGCAGCCACCCAGTGAGGAAGATGAGGATAAGACAGGATAATCGCAGGAAACAGGAAGTTTAAAGCTCTTAGGAGAGACTGGCTGCTGAAATGATGCTGGGTGACAGAACACTGAATTATTTTCTATCCATTTTGTTTCAGCTCAGGTGAAGCTACATAAACCTGTCAGGCTTAAAACAAGGAAGATTCTTCAGGATTTCTGATATATTATCAAACTATGAGCTGTTATTGAGTAATTCATTCATAATCTGATCCATCAATAATTCATAATTACCTTTCACGCTTGCATAAGAACCAGTGAACACAAAGGAGAAAAAACCTATTAGAATTTATTGATGATTGGTTTTTAGAAATAAACACAATAACAAGTATCGTTGGTCAATAAATTCTCCTAGTAATTATTAGAATAAACAATAACATTATTATTTTCAGACCATTTTCAATTAATATATTAATAATGGTATAATATTGCAAGTTGGCCCTCTCTAAAACTAATACATTTAAATTTTGTTAATAATATTTAACACTGGAACTGGAAATATCCAAAATAAAACACGACGACCAAAGTCAATAAATAAACGGAAATAAAAATCATTAGCAAACAAATCCATAAATAAAGTAGATTATTACGTCACCGTAAACAAAATAGCCCTCCAAAAATTTTTAATCATCAGAATGGAAATTATTGAGCTCATTTTGATCTATAATGAAATTAATTAATTCCTTTTTGCAACAGAAACAACAGTTGAGTTTTTTATAGTTCTTTTCAAAAACTTTACATTTTATTTCAGTTCATAGTTGTATCCTGCCGAGAAGAAAATGTGAGTTTGGTGATTTAATTTTAAGTAAAACCAAATCAGAAAGTCAACAACAACACAATCTAGACCCGACAAATCGAGCTGAGAGAATAACGCCTCATATGGAATGAATCCATCTGTTTTCAACGTCGATGCTTAAGCTTTACATTGTAAAAAATACTCCAGATGAAAGGGAAGCTATGCAGGAGAACTCATGTTGAGGTGTTTGACTGTCGAGCACGTTTCAAATACAAGCTCCTATTGAAGGAAACAAACTACCCAGCATCCGCTGGGAATCCAGCAAGAAAGAAAAAACGAACACAGAGAGCTGGGAACCTGAAAGGAAAATATTTCAAAGGCGTTTGAGCTCCAGAGCAGAGAGCAGGTTCATGAACCCATCATGAAGGGCCCGCTCATAAATCAGAAACCCTCAGGGGTTTCTCTCTGCCATCAAAAGATACCCTGAAGGCACCTCAAAGCCATTTTTATTTTTCTGACTGAAGGTGGGAGAAAAGCATTTCCTCATACCTCCACGGAGGTCCGCTGAGGCCGCCACATAGGCGAAGGTGTCCATGTTGATGATATCGATGACAGGGCTGACCACACGAGTTGGATCCTGGGTACAAAACGAAAAACAAACATATTTTCACCCAAACTTTGAGTTGTGAAGGACAAACAGGGGAAAAACTGACTAAATGAGAAGGAAAATGTAAATGAAAACAAAGACGGATGCTACATCAGCATTCCCGTCTTCACACTCTGTTCCAGTAAATGACATTTCCAGTTCAGTGTGTGTTCACCTGTCTGTGAAAGTAACAGTACACGTCAAGGTCATGATAATTCTCACACTAGAAGGAATTTTCAGTCATTTGGCAGCAATCATGCAAGAAGCAGTAACTGCGGTGAGAGTGACCGCTATTTCTGTTCTTTTCAATTCAGCATCATTATATTCACTTTGCTGACGAAAGAAAGGAGAAATACAAAAACCTAGGATGGATTCAGAAAGAACAGAACTTTTAATAAACTCTTGAAGGTTAAAAGATCAAAATAAATGTTTTTTTTATTTTTATACATGATGGCCAGAGGGAGGAAAATTACTTAAAGAACACAGTTAAAAATTATATCTACAAGAATTAGAAGCAACTGCTTCACCAATAAGCTCCAATGACAATGACACACTTTAGTCTTCAAGGGTATGCTTGAAGAAATTGACCTAGAAATGTTCACTTAAAGCTGTTTTCATGATAGCTTTGGGATATTTCTTTGTTAGACCCCCTTTACACTGGTTTAAAGTTTTATTTCTAGCAGTCTTGTTCAGTCCACTTTAACTGAACTCTAGTTTATTTGGATAGAAAATCGGATTAGTTTGGTGAGGTATGAATGCATAATCAAACTCTGAAGTGGGCCAAAAGAGGTGAAGAACTAGGTTGAAGTGAATGCTGGTGACTGTAGACCACTCCAAAATCAATCAGTGGACTACAGTGCAGGGCATTCTGGGTAGATACAACCAAAACAAATATGCTAGCCTGGCGCTAGTGGGAGAAATGGCTAATGGTCTTTATTCTCTAACCGCTAAAATCTAACGCCTCTCCATTTTTGTTTCCGTTTTGTGACGAAAGAAGGTGCGCTCAGTGTCTTCTTCAGGGTTTTTATGTTGTCTCCCATCTTGGTCCAGCGCCCCCACAGGCAGGGACGGGTTGCTCAAACGGTTTGGTTGGTATGACACAGTGCAGTGTGACAGAGAACCACAGCAGCTAACAAATGTTGCAATTTTGGCTCCCAATCGAACCGAATCTATTGGATGCAGAATAAAGGTAAAAAGGAACTCAGTGTCCTCACTCAGACCTTTAGGACATACAAATCAATAAACGCTCAGCTTCAAAATGCATGTAAGCATGGCTATGCTGGTTGCTGGGAGACCAAAGGATATTGTAAGTTTTCATATTGCAGTTTAAATGCAGGTTAGGAAGTGAAGGCGACGTCACAGAAAACATCCACTGTAACCCAACAAAAGAGAGTGTAACCTTACATTCCTGCTATAGAAATCCTGCGCTTACCATATAGATACAGTTCTAAATCATTTTAAAGTTAGCACTCCCAACATGACAACCCTTTATAGCCCACATATTTCCACCTCTGATGACATAGTTTGCTCTTTACAAGGATAAAAGTAAAAATGTTCCATCACACTTTCACTAACACTGCCAGACGTGGCCCCCCTGTTAAATCATGTGGTGTCCCTCTATTAGTTTGGTCAAACGGCTGGATGCGCCTTCAGCTGGTGATATTACAGAGCAGGTGGAGCGGTTCTGGACCATTAGCTGCAGGGTCAGTGCAAGGGGACGTGGGCAGCATCCCACCGTAGCTCCAGCCACATCGCAGAGCACTGCGGCTGCTTTAATAGCTGTTAGGGTAATGACACTGTGCAGCACTCAGGGAGAAGCATTCGTGACATTAGTGTTGTAATTGGATGACTGTTATTTTCAAATCACTCCGGAGCAGTTTCTTAATTCCAGTCATTTTGTTTTTTCCACCTAATTTAAAATGAGAACATCTTATGGCTGGGCTGAGAGCATCCTGACCCCAAAACAATCTGCATCATCCTCATCATCACCATCTATTATCGCCCATCTTCATGTTTCTCTCCAGTGTCACATCTAGATTATTAGCTTTGGTCCCAGATTTTTCCACAACTTGCTCCCTGTAAACAGCATGTTTTAGTTTTCCCATCTTTCATAAAGGATAAATTTATTTGTCATGTTTTTGGATTTCATCCTGTTGCGTAAGTATGTTTTTAAAGGTTTCTTAAAGAGAAGAAAGCTTTTCAAGGAGAATATTTGAACTCAGAAAACAGTAGAGAGAGTGGAAATGTTACTCCTCGCTGTTTATGCAGCTTTGTTCTTAGCGAGACAGATTGCTCATGAGAAAAAACTAAAGGAGAGCAACAAAGCAATGGAAACTATGTTTTGAACTACATAACTAAAGTTTCACAGATTTTTCTGTGTTCTTATGAAAATTCATGGGAGAAACTCTAGAAATGTACAATAATCCCCAAAATCCAGACGCCTCAGTGATGAACAAGAGTTTGTTTCACCTTTTAAAATATACAGTATATTTTTATAAGCTGAGTAGGTGGAAATAACATGGTTAGTAGTGAAAAAGTGTAATTATTGTAAACTACCTGCCTGTTTTGTTTATTTATTGCACAATTTGTAGCAGCCCAGTTGATGTTTTCCTGAACTACACGTCATGTCACATCATCATCTCAAATGACATGGAATGAGACTCAGTCTAAAACGCTTATAACTTCCTATTTCCATATTTCAGACACCAAATATGCCTATGTGTATTAATCGTCTTAGTACTACTGCAGAAGCTAACATCTACAGACTTCCTTGTTTCTGCTCTTCTGGGTTCAGCCAATCAGCACGAAGGAAAGTGAATTCTCCTCCCAGATTGGCTGGTTTGAAAACGCCACCTTCAACAGTGTAAACAGAACGTCTGCATAAATAAAGGCTACAAATATGTAATTTGCAAAATGTCATGCTTAGTGAACTGGTCGATAAGTTGCTGAAATAAAGAACTTTTCGATATTATTATTTTTTTCTTATGGACCTGCACTGACTGACTTGTTGCAGAAATAAAGGGAAAATTATAACTGACAAAGAAGATGTTAAAAACAAAATATTGCTGTTAAATGATCTGCAGTGAATGATGAAACTATGATATTTGATCCTGAGATATTAATAAAATCCTACATCACGATGACTGGGAGCTATAAGAATTAAGATAAATTGAAATACTGGTGAGATTTCAGCTCTCTATCAAAAAGACAGACAATTATTTTAAAGGTGATCGTATTTTAGAGCGGTATGGGGTTCTGCTGACCCGGATCAATACTTCATACATTTAAATCTAAATATACGACTATAAAATGACCGGCAGGACAGTGACAAACGACTTGTTGTGCATTAAAACTCACGTACGCACGCTGTGGGAATGAATAACGATGATGTTGACAGTGCAGCCCAAACACATCTGACTCTCAGGTGGATTTACTTATTGATCCGTCTCTACACAGGGAGATCAAAGGTCTTTAATACCAACAAAGGATCTGCTGACTTGATGAATCGGTGGAAAAAAACTCAGGAAATGAGAGGACACAGAGAGAATAAGGTGAAGAAGAACTTGAGAGAGGCTGTTTGCGATGAATAAAAGTAGAAAAAAGTTATGAAACAACAGCAAAGACAAGAATGTTACAGGAAAGGAGGAAAAGGTGTCAAACTCCAGTCCTTGTGTGAATCACACAATTCGATTATTAGCAGAAATCTCTTCAGTTTAAAAATATAAAACCAAGATTTCACCAAGTCTATAAACAAAAAATTGTTTCAATAATTTAGACTTGAACATGTGAGAATTAAACTCAAGAAAAGAAGGAGAGGTAATTTGTTTGAATTAAAAAAAAAATAGTAAAAATATGATGGCAACAGGTGAAGTCTGGCGATAAATGGAGAAAAATAACTGCAGGCGAAGAGAGCGGTGACAAACAAGAACAGGAGTGATGGAAAAGGAGAAAGAAAGGATGTAAAACTGTGGAAGAACTGACAAGTGCCAAAACAGGAGCAGACAGATAAGAGAGGAGAGGGCAGTGAAAGGCAGACAAAGAGGAGACACAAACAACGGAGGCTGGCGGGTGAGGGTGGGGAAGGAGAAAGTGCAGCACTTATTCCTTAATGAGAGGCAATCAGAGAGACGGCTACTTTCACAATGAACACATTTCATTCCTGAAGCAACTGCAAACACATAAACACTTTCAGAGGCTTTTCATGGGGTTTATAAGCTTTGAGGAACTCTGCAGATGTTGCTGGAGCTGCTGATCCCAGTTTTTGGAGAGGTTTCAATCATTCCAGCTGTGTGGGTTAGCATAATGAGGCTGCAGCTCACCTGTTTGATCCGCTGGAGCAGGGGGGGCAGCCAGTCTTTGTTGACCTCACAGTGGCTGTCCAGGAAGGTCAGGACTTTGGCCCTGGCAGCGTCGGCCCCTCGCACTCTGGAGCGGATCAGGCCTGATGCAGGAACACAAACAAAACGACACTTTAAGAGCTTCTGGCATCTTAAGGTAATTTCATAATGTGACAAGTCTGATGTCTTCAAATTAACTCATGAATGAAACTAACCATGTTTTCATTTTAATTACTTGTTTTCCAAGCAGACTGCACACCGCTCCAAAAGCAGGAAGTAGAATGTAGCACAAGGCATTCTGGGTAAATTCAACCAAAACAACACCTGAGTCTAGAGCAAGCAGAAGACATTTCTTGTGCTTTTCTTTTCATCAAAGACAAAGGAAAAATCCTACAATCCCTAAAATCTGACTCAATTTTTGTTTGCATTTCATGAAGAATGAAGTTGTGCTCAGAGTCTTCTTCAGTGGTTCTTGGTGCAGCGCCACCACAGGTGAGGAGGGGAACAGGTTTTTCAACGGTTTGGTTGGTTTGACTCAGTGCCATGAAAAAGAACCACAGCAGCTGGAAATTTAACAAATGTTGCAGTTTTGGTCCCAATCAAACTGAGTCTACCGGACTATCAGGTCTGAAAACACACTGACACTCAAGCATTTGCTGTAGTCATATTTACCCATAATGCCGTGGACTGTAGACCACTTCCTGCTTTTGAAACAGCCTCTGATCTGCTTGGTGTTCACATATGGATTCAAACCGTACCATAGTTGAATTCAACCCAACTGAGACCAAAATGGAGTCCACATTTTTGGTCTGATTACGCATCCACACCTCCCCAAACAAACCGGGTTTTCTAGGAAAACGAACTGGAGTTGGATTAAAGCGGACTAAACATGGCGTGCCTTGCTGCATGTATTGACATCTGACCCCTCCCTCTCAGGCCGTAGCTGGCCTCCTGGCTCTCAGAGACAGTCAGCGGAGGGGAAAATCGATGCGAGCTCTTAGAGGCGCTGTCAGACATGGAGACAACCTTTTAACAGCCGCATCACACTCTGCATGGACGTGTCAGGCTTCGTCTGGGAGAAAAGTTTCGTCTGTTCACTTCTAAAGGACAGAAACAGAAGAGTGAAGGAGGAGAGTCGATGTGTGTGTGTCAGGTGACTTCAGGTCGTTTTTAAATGTGTGTGTGTGTGTAAATGAGCTAGTTAGGGAGGTCTCCCTGATGGCAGCCAGTGTTCTCCTCTATTTGGTGTAAATGGTCTAATCAATACTCCCAGACACATAGATATATCCCGCGTGAATGTGTCTTTTCAGTCAGTGTGCGCACACTTGCACGGCCGAGTGTGCACGGCGCCGAGGGTCCGTTGTGTTTGTGTGTGTCGGTGACATTGTACAAGGGGCCGTGAAGTTCCACGCAGAGCAGTTAGGCCGGGGCTCAGCCAATTAAAAATCCCATTTCATCCTCAATAAGGCTTTATTTTCTGGATGGATGGACCCACACACATAAACGGAGCCACACGCAGGCCGGCACAAACACTGACGGAGGAATAAAGTGACCCGAGTCGGCAGCCGTTTACTTAGATGCACATAAACACATTCAGAGCCGACTCAGTGTACAGAGATGATGTTTAATCTCTGCTGATAATCCACAGCTGTACTCTACTCTCACTCTGAGCTTCTTCCTCTCTGCTAAGAGGAACACACTTTAGGTTCATAGTAAAGCTGGATGTGAGGTTCATTTTAAAGACGAATGTTTTTTTTCCAGACTCTTGTGAAGAAAGCTCAACAGACCAGAAGTTTCTGACAGAGATTAGACTGAAGCAGCTCTACCAAAAGAGATCGAGCAAGTGGGATTCAAGTCTCAGTCACTTACCAAAAACATGTTTTGAGAAACTATTTTGGACTAATCACTAATCCATCAGGTGATTTCTATCACAACTGTTAGAAACAATCAGCATATTTTCTGCTTTTTGCCAGAAAATGACACAAATGACTCTAACATATCTCAGGAACTACAAGGTTTATTTGAATCATTCTGTGTTTAAAGTAAAGACAAGACTCCAGAGAGTTTTTCAAAGATCTAAAAATAAACAGAAATGAAATATGTAAACAGTAAATGAATATGGCAAGCAGTAGAAAAAACGATTTGCTAAAAAATCCACTTTGTTATGGAAATAACCCTTTGAATACACCAGCCAACAGCGAGTCAACTAGCATTGCATCTTGATATTTCAGCCCAGCTGCATATTCTTCTGAATATTTTAGATACTCAAAATAAAATATCTGTATTTTTAAGAACAATATGATAATTTGCTTTGGATTAGGTTGAGGTTAATGTGAATGCAAGAAGCGAGAGGATTTATTGTGCCAGAAAGTCTCTGAAGCATAAACCATCTGTGGTTGACAGAGAAGAGACACAAAGCCAGACTGGTGAGCTTTTATGACCATTAAAAAGATAATCAAGTCGAAAAGCCTAAAGCCATAAACTATTAACAAGCCAGACTGATGAAACCTGCTCCTGTGAGTCTGTAATGAAATCCTTCAGCAGCAACATGCAGCACAAGTGTTTGCTTTGTCCCAGAGACAAAGAGGTGAGATGAAGGCAGGAGAAACTAGCCAGGCTGGGAAGAAGGACAGAAACCAGGGAGATGTCAAGCAAACAGTAACAGGAAGGAGCGGCGGGATCAGACGGGGCAGGGACACTTTAGAGGAGTGAAGACTATCCAGCTGTAATGTGAGTTCAAATGGCACTGGTCTCATCAAACTTCAACAAGCCTGCTGGAGTGGCCTGCAAGTGTTTTCTTCTTCTGCTTTTCCCTGTGAGGAAACGGCTCTGACCTCAGGAAGCAGTCTGCATCCAAAACCAAAGACTTTTCCTTCAAACGCTTTAAACTTTAAACTGATCATTTCCTGCTAAACCAGGAGCAGGAGATTTATTGACTTTATGTGCTTCAGGTTTAGATCTGTTCATCTCTATCATGCGGCTTTTATTTTCTATTATTGCTCCAGTTTTATGACGTGTTTTATTGATCTCTTATCTGTGGTTCCTGAGAGCCGCTTAGCGACATTTATTCACAGCAGTCAGTCAAAATACTGAAACAAAATCATCTCTGTTTTACACTTGTGACCATTATTATGGGAAAAGTAAGTACACCCTCACTGCTTCAGGGAAGCAGCTTTATTAACTGATCATCGTCATAGTGACCACTGATAAAATAAAAGCAGTTTTTGTATTTTATGGCTCTGGAGCAGAAGGACGCATGTTAAAACAATGTTTTACATTTATTTAACCATGAAGAGAAACTCATTGAGATTAAAAATCTATTTCCCAAGAAAGTTCTGGACCTTTATCAGGCAAAACAAGATAAAAACAAGATAGTTTTAGTCTTTAAAACATTTTAAATACAATGTTAAACTAATAAAACTAATTATATAGTCAATGCAGAAAAACAACAATGACTACAGGGTAGAAATTTCTGCTGTCCATCAATTCGGGATGCATATTCAGATCAATTTGAGAAAAAAAGATATAAGAAGCTGCAAAACAAGAACCATGAAATCCTTTTCTCCCTCAGCAGATGTTTGGCTGTAATGCAGAGCATCATGTTTGGAGAAAAAGAAACATTTCAGCTCTAACATCTGTTATGTTGCTAATTATTTGGTCTTCAGCCGTGAACTCCTCTGTCTTTCAGAATAACATTAGTTATTTTTATGTCCATTTGTCATGTCATGGTCTGGTTTGGACTTGAACATTTGCTTCTTCAAAACATATTTGGAAAAATGTGTCTCCATCTTCTACTTAGAGCATTAACTTCTCTTTGGAAAAGTCTCAATCAGGTGTAAACACTGTTTTGTGAAGCTGACGAAGTTATTTTGAATTTTGTTCTTTCCATCAACCATTTCTAATATAACACTTCAAAAAACAAAAACGTTGATGGAAACACAGTTAGTGTCGAAGGTGAGATCTTCTGTCTGAGATAATTTTCTATTATATTAACCCACAGCCTGTGCATGTACAGTACTGGGCTCTGAGTAAAGCTAAGTCACTAGCATTTGCTAACCTTCACTGAGAAATAGTCCAAACGAAACCCTGCTCTGTCTTCTTTTGGTAAATAAATGTCAGAAATATCACTTCATTGTTAATTTGACATTAAATAGTACATTTTAAAATATTTAAATAGCTAAAGATGACCCAGAAATGTTATCAATTATTACAATAAACAGGCAATGACTCAGAACTTTTTCATTTGCTAATCTAAATGAATGGCATTTAGTAGTGGGAATAATGTTTTCAGTCATGAAACTGGGGAGCCATTTTTACCCAACATCACCTATGAGGTGAAAATGTTTGTGATTTTTTCATTTGTTCAGCCTCTGTCATTTCAAAGGAACAAAACCCAAAAACCAGAGACCTTTAAAAACGTTCCACCTCCACAGAAAGTCTAAATTAAATAAAATAAATAAAATATTCTTTATTCAATCCCTGAGCTCCTAATACCAGAAGCTTCAACACCTTGAAAGCCATGTACAAACATGCAGGATAATCTGCTGCAGGATTAAAAACACATTTTTAAATCTTTACGGAGGCACTTAAGAGTTTTAAGATGTCAGAGCGCTCGTAACCCCATCGCTTTGTCAGCCTGTCAAATTCATTTGTGTATCTTGTTTGGATTTTATATTTAATGCATGAAGGCAGCTGGAAATAGATTTCACAGAAAAATGACAAGCAGAGCTAATAGACAACATGTGAAATCAGGAAAACATCCACATCTACAAGAACACTGCTCATCAAATTATTTATGTATTTGGCTCCTTAAATGCTTTTTTTGATGGAGGTTTACTGAGAATTCAGCGGCTAACCAGAATCAAACAGTTCTCCAAGCTTTTACAGCCAAGTCTGCCTGTGCTGCCTATGTTGCTACTGCTGCATGATAACAAACTCATAACTCATCATGAACACACAACACTCAAACACGAGGAGCCAGAAGACAGCCAAAGGCCGTCAGGCTCCGTGTTGCCATACCTTCTCTCTTGTTGTTACGAAGACATTTGACTTTAGGCAGTTTGGTGAGAAGCTGGCAGTCGCTTTCTGGAAATAAAGATGAGATAAAAAACAGGATGTAATAAATGTCAGGAGTGCTGTAGAGAGGTGGGGTGTGGTGTGTGTCATCAGTTCCTTCACACGCTGCAGGCTGTTTCCAGCTGAAACACTCCACAGCAGCAGGACGACGACTCAGAGCCAGCAGCGAGATGAACGGCATGCTGGGAGCTTCCTGCTGGATTCCTCATTTTATCATCAGTCCACTGGAATATGTTCTCAAAATTGAAAAAGGAAAGCGATTTTTTAATGCATGTTTTGGCTTTTATGTAGGGATGCACCGATCCACTTCTTTCACTTTCGATACCGATATCTTTAAATGGTTTAGAAAGTTCTCAGTATAATGCAGAATATATAATATTGCATGATATTGCTCAGCATACAGTTAGACTGAATAGATCTGCCCTTATGGATCAAACACATTGTCACTGATACTTGACCTAGAATCTTTTTCAATATTGGGACTGATGCAAATATAAATATCTGATTGATGCATCTCTACTTTGCAGATATTCGACTGGATTAGTTTGATATGTTGGAAAGGTAAATCCAGCTTGTTGTTTATCCTGCTGCTGCTCCATCTTTGGTTGTGTGTGTGTGTGTGTCTGTGTGTGTAACACATCAGTCCCTGCTCCTGTCTGTCTGTCCTCTGGCCTCATCTGTCTTGGTAATTACTCCACAGTCTAAATGTGCCACTATTTAACCTCCATCACTTGGATTCTCACTTCAGCTGCTTCCCTCATGTCTCCATCCGTCCGGCAGCGAACGACTGACGAGTCAGGAAACATGAAAAATGACACCAGGAGGCCAGGAGGCAGGCTAAGGAAAGCTGGCTAATGTTGTGGTACGTCTTACCTTAACTTTAGGTGTGTGTCCGTGTGTGTGTGTGAGTTTCTATATTTGGTAACTAATAAGTTAAATCCTGCAAAAAGCGTCTCTTTCCTGCCTCTAAATCTTTCTTCACATTTAATGTACTATAAACAAAGTTTTACCGGAACATTTTTGGCTTCATTAACTGAACCAGGTGATAAACAGCATCTTAAAATGAAGGGCAGGTTAGTTAGTTACACTTTACTAGTTGTTCTCATAGACAGAAGAAACTACATATTCCTGTATGATTCCTCTCAGTTTCTTTTGTACTTTTCACACAGATTTTGAGTCTTTCTGAAGACGATAGCATGTGAACTCTGACCCCTAACACAATTTAATCCCCAACTAAACACCCAGCTGCTGAGGATGCATTTCTTCATCTGACCTGCTTCGTAGGTCTCATCTCTGTTACTTCTGACCTGGAAGAAACCTGCAGCCTGCGTCTGCAGCCTGCGTCTACAGGCTGCGTCTGCAAGCTGCGTCTGCAAGCTGCGTCTGCAGCCTGCGTCTGCAAGCTGCGTCTGAAGCCTGCGTCTGCAAGCTGCGTCTGCAGCCTGCGTCTGAAGCCTGCGTCTACAAGCTGCGTCTGCAAGCTGCGTCTGCAAGCTGCGTCTACAAGCTGCGTCTGCAAGCTGCGTCTGCAAGCTGCGTCTGCAGCCTGCGTCTGCAAGCTGCGTCTGAAGCCTGCGACTCACCGTTGTTGCTGAAGTCGTCCACCAGGATGATCTCATGGATTAGATGAACTGGTGTCCGATTCAACACACTGCAGAGGAAACAAAACACGTTCAGATATGCCTCCAACATGAGCCTGGAAATGTACAAATTAAAAGAAAGTGTGAAAGTAAATGCCAACCAGCACACACACACACACACACACACACACATACACACACACACACACACACACACACACACACACTCTCTCAGGTGTTCATAAAGCCATTACATATGCACAGCACAGCGCATGAAACAACATATTGAAAATGTCAGACCAAATTCCTGTTATGAAAATGTATGATGTGTCGCATCTAAAAAACTATTTCATTAGAGCTGGAGATTGAAACATAAAAAATTCATAACTTTTACAGGAAGAAAATGAGAAAATGTGTTTTGTTCTGGGTGGGTTTCTGCTCGATTTTATTTCATTATTTCTACTGTTCAATAACCTTTGTTCATTATCCCCTCTGGATATGAGCGCAGAGGGAGGAAAAGGCAGGAGGACGAGGGGAGGAGTGGAAAAGACGAAGGCAAGGGGAGAATAAAAACCCAGGATAAAGAAGTGATTAGAATAATGACTGGAATGGGAGGGAAAGAGGAAATATTAAAAAAGAGGTGAAGCAGCGAGTAAGAAAGAAAATGGTAAAAAGCCATAAAAGGATCAGATTATGCATAAGCTCCTGAGAAAAGGAGCAAAGAAGAAGAAAGCTGGAAAAAAAAAGGAAGGAATAAAGTTTTATCAAACAGGAAACAGATTCTGAAGGAAAGAAAATAAATGTAATGGAGAAAATCGAGAGGGAAAAAAGGATTATTAAAGATTCAGTCTGTAACATCTGTGAGAAACACAGAAAACACAGGAATAAAAAAAAAATCATACCATTTTTCACATTATAACCACAAAGCTTAGTGTTGTTTATGGGATTTTATATGATATAGCAACTCAGAGTAGTGCATAATTGTGAAGTGAAATGAAAATGAATCGTGATTTTTAAATATTATTCATAAAAATCTAAACAGAGGGCGATGCATATGAATTTATCTGGCACTATTCTAATACAAAACATAAATTTAACTGAGACTCTGTGTCAAATTAACTATTTTTGGCAATTTGCCTTAAATTTTATAATGGAATAATTTCAAGAGGTGGGAATATTTATGTCAGTAAGAGATAAGTAAATAAAATGATAACTGGATCTTAAAATATAACTATTTTAAATAGCAAGAGGGAACATAAGGTGCCTACAGCAAGCAGGTGAGAGTTAAGAGGGGAGAGCAGGTTGGACCCTGAACCCAGCAGGAGGAAAGTGATGGATAGTTGGAGAGACAGGGATGGAGAGATAGGCTGAGATTAAGGAGAGAGGGATAATAAAGGAGAGGGAGGGAGAGATGGCAGCCTGGTAAGGGAGACAAATAAGCCTGATTGTAACTCTGTCTCTGCAGAGCCGAGGGCCGATCGGGAGAGATGGATGAATGGATTGATGAATGAGACAGAGAGGAGGAGAGGAGGGAATATGAGGAATGGGTGGGCTTAGGAAAACAGGGAGGAAAGGGAAGGACGGGCTCAAGATGAAGAGAAATAAAGCAGCGAAGGAGTGAAATTTGTGGGACTAGTTCCTTCACCGATGCATTAGGTGGACTCATCAGTTAAAGAATAACTGGTTAAAATATAGACTCAAATTATAAAATATGATTTATTTTGTAAATAACATCAGAGCTGGTAAGAGCATCCGCTCAACTTTCAGAGAAATTCAGAGACGATGTAAAAACTGTTGTGATCTTCTGCTGAAGGGAGGTAAAACTTTTTAATGTTAATAGTTTCAGACTTAAAAATCACCTGAGTTTAAATAAATCTGTATTTTTTTCTGCATTACTAAAAATTTGGAAGGCTCTTAATGTATCAAACTCCAACTTTTCTCTCCCTAACTATTGATTCTCTGTGTTTTGGTTGGGCTGTGGTGTACCTCAGGGCTCACTATTTGGGTATTGTAATATATACAGATACATTATGTTGTTTTTCTTATATTCATGTCTATTAAACTCACAAATAGCCTTAAAAATGTGAAGATTCTTATTTCTGACAGCAAATAATGGATGACCCAGATAGTTACAAACCATTCAATTTAGACCAAAGAAAATATTTCTGATGCCTCCTAAGCTTTGAGTTTTCTATCTCTAACTGTTAAAATGCCAGGCCATAATAAATCCTTTCAAATCTTTTTCTCCAGAGAGCAGAAACCAGAGTTTTCTGGTTTGATAAAATCGAACCAGAAACCAGAGTTTCTACTCTGGTTCGATTTTATCTTGTACAATTTAAGTTAAAATGATCAAAAATCTAGAAACATTTATTTTGGTTTGCTTTCTTTATCCAGTTTCTTGTGTTCAGACCTTTTACCATTTATGAGACTTTGAAGCACCAGAAATAAAGCAAACCCTAATATGGCTTATGAGATAATTGCCTATTTGTATTTTAGCTAAAACCCAGATAAATAGAAAAGTTTCATTAGTTATTTTTCCATGTGAAGTTTGAACGAACTTTAGCAAAAGATAAAAAAAATATAAAATGTGAATTATGTGTGACTGGCTATAATTTATTGGGCCAGGTGTGATTGTTCTGTCATGTCATATTGGTGATGTCACACGCTGTCTGGAAAGGTAAAGAAATAAATGCAATTCAAATGACAGCTGACAGCAGGAACAGCTGATCAGTCATGTTAGGAAAATGTTCATTCAGGAAATGTGTTTCCATCTTTTTGGAAAAAGTTTCCCACCTCAAGCGAGAATTAAAACTTTTTTGCAATATGAGGAAGTAATTTTGCATCTTTTTCATTTCCATCAAAAGCAATACTTCCAAATGCGCTTAAAACATTCCTGGAAACACGGATACTGTTAAAGGTATCAGTCAGGAAATCATAGACTTTCATTGATAATTGGTGACAAAAATGGATGTTTCTCCAAATTTAGCCAACATATGAGCATTGAAATGTCCAGGATGTCCCAAGAGGCTCTGAGCAGCAATGGAGCATCTATAAATGATTATGGATGAATGGTCACTAATCTGCTTCCTTTTTGTTTCTCATTTCTTTTCCAGAATCCCATATTCTTCTCTTTCACACATGCTGAAGAGTTTCTACTCTCTGGTTCGCAGCTGTGAGGCTTAACCTCCCTTCAGGAGAGCTGAGAGGGGAGCTATCTTCACCTCACAGGAAACATTATCACTACTGACAATAAGCAGTCAGCTACCAGAGAAAAGCACCTCTATATCTGCACCACTCATTCCCAACTCTCTATATACCTTTTTTTTTTTTTGTGGGAAATATTTTCCTGCAGCTGCAATTTGAAGAGCGCTTTCATCCAAACAGCCCAGCGCTTTCCGAGCTGCATGTGTGGGCCCAGTGGGACTCTGACCCCACTCTGACACTAAATGGGTGCCGCCGCACGGCTGCCAGGGTGACGGGATCAAATCCCACGGGAGACACTTCTGCTCTGTATTTGTGTACTTAGAGTGTAGAGAAAGCATTCAGCATGAAAGTGATAAGAGCTGCTATGAAGCTGCACTGCAGTTAAAGGAGCAGAACAAACAGAAAGGCAAAATGTCACAACGCTTTGTTCATTCGAGCAGCATGCAGAGCAGCATGCAAACCAATTCCCTTTCATTCGTACCCTCTACAAAACTTGCTGGAAAGCACTAAAACCTGTGGAAGGAAAGTAGATTGTAATAATTACACTTCCAACAGTAGCTGTAGTTAAAGCCTGCATCCTGCAACGTGCTTCCACAAAAAAACCCAAAAAAAAACAACACTTTCCCCCCCTGAACATGTGACAAAACCTCAATTACAGGTTTCAGATTGTCTTGCCTCTGCTGGCCAGGACTCATGGGCTTTACACCTGAGAAGTGATGCTTTCAGCTGAAAAGAGCTACATTTCTTCTGCACAGTTGGTTACAAGACAAATAACACGGCCACTTTGTGTTTCTGGAGAACGGACTGTTTGTATTTCTGAGTCAGCCGCAGAATTGCTTTTTACTAAAGATTATTTCTGCAGGTGAGAAGAAGTGAGATGTATTTCTAATAGTTTTGCTCGTCTTGTTCCCTTTATCCCGTCTGAAGCTCTGCTGCGTTTTTCAGCTTGGTTTCCTCCCACTTTCTTCCTCTCTCTGCCTGATTGGTCTGCTGACAGCCCGTTCTTCCACCTTCCACCTTCCTGGAGTAATTCATCACTCTTTCCATCCAGCTCTGCTTCTGCCGCTCTTCCATTCATTTGAGGCTGATGTATTTCTCCAACTTATTTCTCTGTCAAGACACCAGCAGCAAAGCAAGCATAACAGGAAAACCTGTTTCTGTGTGAAATATTATACTTGATTAGGCCATTTTAACTCAACAATAAAGCTAATTGTAAAGTTCTTGCAGCATAAATCAGAATATGTCAATACTTTAATTAACTTATTCATACAGCCACAGCATATTCAGTCTTTAATTATGATAAATGCCTTTCAATAGACATTTATTTTAACTTTAATTGCAATGTGGAATAAAAACACATTTACATTTTTTCACAAAGAAATCTGAAAAGTAAAAGCTGCATTTGCATTCAGCTTCCACACTGCAAAACACTAAATCTCACCAAGTAATAATATCTTAGCAAACATCAGTGAGATATTTTAAGTCAATAAACATTGATTCTAAAAAGTTCTAATTCCACTTATAGATTATTTAACTTAAAGACATTGTTCGTATTTAAAGTGAAACAAATCTGCATTGAAACTTGTATTTTTTGTTTCTAAACCCAATAATTAATAAAACAAGCTTGTTTATCTTGGTAAACAGTTACTCTTAATTTATTTCTGATAAATTAATTTCTGATAAAAGGAGGTTGAATATAAATGTACAGCAAAGCTTCTTGAGTTCTGCTGATAAAAAAATAGTTTTTATTCTACTTACCATAGCTTTATAATGTTCTATCTTCTTTAAAGTCTGAATTTGAAACATGACATCAGCAGTTTTTGAAAAGCATCAAAGCTCATCTACAAAGAAAACTCGAAAATGTTTCCCAGGTTGTCCAAACACTTAATGCTTGTCACTGCGAATCTACAAAAATCTGTATCCAGTTTCATTGATTTACTCTTCATGGCTGCTTATTTAGAGGATTTTCATGCACACGCTCATCAGTGTTAATCTATGCAGCATACAAGCCCTGAATGGTACCTAAATAGAGTACAAATCTGAGGGTTTTGATGATCTGTGCTGCAGTGGCTCGGCATCCAGACTGAATATGTTTATGTTTTCAACCAAAGGTGGCTTCTGTCTAATCAAAATGCTAAATGCTACCTGATTAAAATAAACACTATTGTTTCCAGGCATAACTTTGCATTAATCATCGTACCAATAAACCACCAAACAGGGAACGGAGATTGATAAAGAGTTAGAAGAAGTGCAGACTTTAGCTTGACACTTAATCAAACGGCAAACCTGCAGTAACAAGCAAAGACTATAAATCTTCCCCTTCCTTATTTCTACTAAATCCTGAGTGTTTAGTGGTGGAGGAAGTGGTCTGAACTCTTTACTGAGCGTTTTTAGGAGCAGTGAATCAGAAAGTGCTGATGTGGTGCTGATCTGGAAGTGGCAGCTCTACACCCAGATGAATGCAGGCTGCTGAGCAGAGCAGGACGGTTGCTTGGCTGGACTCAACTGTCTGATGGACCAAATAAATAATTAGAGAGTGAGATTTATTTTCTGGGAGCTTAAAGTCTGATTTCAGCTAAAAAGATGCAAACCCCCCAAAACTAACCAGTATCCTCCACTCTGGTCTGGTGCTCTCAGATGTCCCAGTATTAGGTTTGAAACCAAAGATGTGTGTCAACTCCAGCAACAACCACATTTCAGCAAGTTCAGTCCTGCCCCAGCCCAGAGAGTATGTCAAGTATTTCACTGAAAACATAACATTTCTAGAATTGCCAGTTGCACAGCATGGTGACTACTTTGTTAAGTTATCCTTGGGTAAAACATGAAACAATAACTAAACCCCAAATCAACTTGTTTTTGTAGGTAAATTATCTAAATGGGTCTTTATGTTCTTGTGCCAATTCGGACATTTTCATGTCAGAATGTTGTTTAGTTCTTGGCTGCTTTGCAAACGTTTGCTAGCTTTGTGTCAAGTAGCATTTTGCCAACTGCAAAGGTATTTAGCTTCCGAAATGCCTTTTCTATCAAATATTTTAGTTAGGCTTTACGAGATTATGTTATATGTAACATGTAAACTGATGAGATCTGATTATATTTACCAAGATGTAAATTATGTGGTTTTCTCCTTTCAGTTCCATCATAAAGAAAGAATCAAGAAAAGTGACCTCCAGATATCAGAACAAACCTCCGTTTCAAATGTTTCATTCAACTTTTTCTCCAGCCAGTCAACATTCAGAACTGGTTAAAGTAAATTAACAGTAAAATGCATCAACTGCTGATGTTATTTATGCTTCATCTGTAATCTCACATGCTGGTACATTGTTTCAGATAATGATGTTCTGCGTTTAAGACCAGTTTGAGCTTTAACCTCCTGGTTCTGCTCTGTAAATAATCTTAAGACATAAAGCAAAACCAACGAAAGCTATTAAAACCAAACAAGTCTGCCGCAGCTCTTCCTGCTCTCGTCCTCTGTCTGTCTTTATCTTGTGGGCTGCTTATCTTTGCTTAGCAGCAGCACAGAAGATGAGATCAAATTTTGGATCAGCCCTTGATTAAATATCGACAAGAAGCGGCTCTGCCTCTGAAAGCAGCTCTTTGATCAGAAGATGAAAAGATTTCAGCGCGCCCATCATTGTCTCTGAAATCCAACTAATCAGCAGAGGTATGATTATCAGTGAGCCTGAAAGAGCACAAAACTCCAAAATGATACCGTTATATTCCTGTAACTGTGGACATTTGATGTTTCTGTTGGACCCAGCAGACAGACTGGGACTCCCAGTTGGATGCCAACTTTACTGCTATTAAAAACTAAACAAAAAAATCTGTTTTTAGTTTCTGATCTGAGAAAACTCACAAATAATTGGGCAAAATATTATAATGGGACATCTGATTCAGTGCATACAGCAGCTTCAGCTCAGAAACATGAATACAACCAGCAAATTTTGAAAAGAGTAAGGGTTAAAGTAGAGCCCCGACTATTTACTTTCTGAAGAAAGTAACTCCAAATTATTTGCAAAAAATCCAAGTATTAAATGATTTTTTTTAGAAAAGTATATCTAAAATATTCGAAAGAAAATGCAGCTTTGGAAGCTAAAAAAAGCTGCAATGCTACTTGCCTGACGTTTGCAAAGCAGCCAATCCAGAAGGGCCATTCATCTTCCTGATTGGTTGACCTGCTAACAACTATGACCTTCTGCAGCAGAGGCACGATGGTTTCCACTGACGGTATGAATCCATATCAAGGAATATGTGGTGCTTGAACAGTTAAAATAGGCAGTTCTCAGGTGTGTTGTGGTTCCTAACCTACTTAGAGCCCAATGAACTACATATTAGAACCACAAATACCACTATGACTAGCACTAATGTATTTTTCACATGAATATTTGAATAGTAGAATATAACTTAAGTCGTTGCACCTTTTAATGATAATGTAATTTGGAAAAAACAAAGTCAAAGTTTTAGTAAACTGGTGATTATTGAGTGAAATGAAAAGAAGAAAATAGTAGAAATGCAACAAAATCTGATTTCCATTTCTGTGCTCAACAATCAGACCTTCAGATTGTCTCTTCAGCTCTTACTTTACTAACTACTAATCAAATCCCACATGTGTAGCGTTGTGTTGAGTGATATTTCACTGTTAAGCCGTCTGAGGAATCAGAGAATCGTCTGTTTTCTGTCTGTCCACGTTTCTGTCCTCATAAACTGATCTGACTCACAGCAAACAGCAGAACAGTGAAGCGATCGCTCTGCCTCTGGAAAGCACTTCAGCGTCCCATAAAGACACCAAATGAACACTTCTTTTAAAGTGGCCACTCTCAGTAAACCTCCTCCTCCTTCAGTCAGAGCGAAACAGAAAAGTGCAGCTTGGGAACTAACATACTGACACCTCTGTTGTGTGCAAAAAGAATAAAGTGCTAAACCACAAAGACCTCTGAGGAAAGATCGTCCTTGAGTTCACTTTTCCACTTGATTTAATTGTGTTTCACTCTCCTGAGGACAGACTGTTCAAGGCTTTTATCTTCTCCCCAAAACACAAAGAAAAGCACAACAATATAAAAGCTAAAAATCAGAATATTCAGTTAATCTTTGACTCATTGGCATTTACTCTATAAACGTTATGTTTTAAGACATTTTCACATGACGCAGACTCTTTGATTTAATTGCATTTAAAACATTTAAATGTCTGATTTACTTGAAAACAGAGATTGTTGGAAAACGATAACATCTGGGATATTTTCCAACATTCACACAACTGATTGTTGTATTGAAAAAGCCCTAGAAACAAAACCAACAGTTTTACTGGCCTGTGAAAGCATGGAGAGGTTTACATCACCGTTCACATTTCTGCACCTTTGGATTTCTAGTGGTTGTCTTCATACAGACAAAGTGTCCATTCATACCCAACAGGGAAGCAATTCCTTCTTTTTTTCCTTCTGTTTTGGGTTTTCCCTTCAATCGTCTGTGTCCATTCGGTCCCACCCTCTGCATCCTCCACCATCACACCAGCCAACTTCATGTCCTCTTTCACCACATCCATGCATCTCCTATTTGGTCTCCCCTTCAGCCTCCATCCTGCAGACATGTTAATGGACAAAGCGGACCAGGCCATGACACCGGTTTGCAGCTGGATGTGATAAAAATCAGAACCTCCAAGTCCAAAACCGCGGTCTTGACCCAGAAAAGGGTAGAGTGCCCTCTGCAGGTCGGAGTTCAGGTAGCTCAGGGTCCTGTTCATGAATCGTCTGCATAAACGAACCTGTAAACCCTCAGGTAATCTAATTTAATCTGACATGCTGGATACTTACACACTAATAGAGACGATGCAAAGACTCTGCCTGTCTCTGCACCATCTGGAAACCCGATACGCACCGTCAGCTAATTTGTGCAGGAACTAAAAGAAACACTTCAATGGAGGGTATTTTTATTTCTTTTATCTTTTAATCATAAAAATATTATATTATTTAAAGAGAATTGCCAAAAATAAAGAAAGAAAATAGGTCCTAAGTAGTATTTTAATTAAAATAAATTAATATATTACTTTGTTAATGTACATTTCAAGAATAATAAGAAAATATTCCATCAGAAAACTGAACTCTATCATCTCAGATTTTTTATATAAACAATATTTTTATTCAACAATCTCCTACAACAATCATTATTTTAGATACAAACATTTGTTTTGCTCAATTTGCTAAGCTTCAAACATTATACATAAACAGATGAATTAAGATGTAATTATTTCACGACTGAAGGATTTTTTTAGACTGAATTTTAATTCATCTTTAGACGTTTTTAATATCTGATGTGTGTGAAACTTTACACAAAAGCTAAAAGGACCTGCTGCACCCCGGTGAGAGGAAATGTTCCAAATTCACTAAATAAAAGCGAAAGCAGCTAAACTACTTCCAGCTCCAAGTCACCATGGGCAAGCTAACACACACACACACACACACACACACACACACACACACACACACACACACACACACACACACACACACACACACACA